>JAHKKF010523803.1:0-12206 GCA_019740295.1 Labeo calbasu | reverse complement strand
TCTATTTGCCATCTGATAGGAAACGTCCTATAGACCCAGATAGTGCACGTACGTCTGCAAGATGTCTGTTAAAGATCTCTTGATCTGGAAAGCATCTGTTGTGTACAAACATCTGACAGATGTCTGTAAGATGTCAGTTTCACATACATTCTAAATCATAAACATCTTAAAGACATCTAATAGACATCTATAGGAAATGATCTATATAGTCTAGATAATGTACTATAAATGTATTGCTCATGAGCAAACACTCTAAAAAAAAATACGTCTTTCAGATGTAAATGCAGACGTCAAATAGATGTCTCCGTGATGTATCCCTGATAGCACACATACATCACAGAGATATCTGTTTGACGTCTGCATTTACATCTGGAAGACGTACTTTTTAGATTATCTGCTCATCTGCAATATGTCTATAGGACATTTCCTATCAGATTTCAAACAGACGTCTATTAGATGTCTTTAAGATGTTAATTATTTCGAATGTATGTAAAACTGACATCTTGTAGACGTCTGTCAGATTTTTGTAAACAGCAGATGCTTTCTAGATCAAGTGATCTTTAACAGACATCTTGCAGACGTACGTGTGCTATCTGGGATGTGTGCTATCAGGGGAAATATTGCAGACGAGCAAACACTCTAAAACATACATCTTCCAGATGTAAATGTAGACGTCATATAGATGTGTCTGAGATGTACGTGTGCTATCAGGGGTGCCTTTGAGCTGTGTGTATGATCACTACGATATGGGGGTTTTCCATTTGCAGAGTCTGAAAATATGTGTTTTAGGTATAGGAAGTGCTTATTTTGAGTTTTGATATTTGGGATATGCTCACTGGGCTACTTTTGGGCTATTTTTGAATGACCATTGGGCTAGTTTTGCTACACAGACCTGGCAACCCTGCCGCTATAGGAAAATAACGAGAAGAATAACAACGTGCAGTTGTTTGCACTGTTTGGATTACAAATCAATGTGTCTTAATGTATAATAAAGATAATACATTAAAATAATATGGCAAGACACAGCAGTTTGCAATATCAGGTAGCTGTTTTGTCTAAAAATAGCTGGACTCAGATGAGACGAGAGACCAGACACATAAAATTTATAAATGGCCGCATCCACTCTTACAGGAAAATAAGGTGGATAGAAAGGAAGAAATGAAAATGACATCAAGCTTATCTGAAGGTACATTCAATGAAACGGGTAAACTAACCCTTGAAAATAACTAGTTTAAACAACAGATAAGCTCACCTTAAACCCATCAAACCAACACTGAACAAGAAGTGTGATCCAAAACAAATCTCATGAATTTAAATGAACGTCCACCTTTTGAACGCTGAGGCATTTCATGCACTTGCTGCTCTGCAAGTATTTACAATGTTTGGCTGGATGTTAAATATAAAATTGGATTTAAGTAAAAGACGTAAAAGCTTTCACTGTGATTTATTGGGATATGTGGGTCTGGCTCGGGGGGGATGAAACACAATAACAAATATATGATCCATGGACTGCTACAGGAGTGATTTCCTCTGCTCTTCTCCAGGGGTGACATTGATGCTGCACATCACTGAGGTAATGCTCTCCACACGAAGAGGCTAACAGTGAACTGGCACAGATAATCGCAAAGCTTTGTGACCAGTTCAGATGACGTAGCCCTTAAATGTGATCTGGGAATCTTTGGAACTACATACTGTAGTCTCCTCTTATTTCTTAATCCTACTGATGTGAATGGAAAAATTCTGGTTTGTCTAAATGGATAGGTTAAGTATAGTTATAAAATAAGTGAAATTTTAGGACCACTAGTAGCATCAAACTGAATTTGCTTGATTGGCTGAACATAAAACTTTAGATCGACCAAAGCATGATTGTTTAAAAACAACTGCATATGGGAAGTAAATGTAAGTGCAACTGAAACCACTGAAAGCAAAATGGCCAGCTGATAGCCAGGTCTGACCAATCCTTCTATACAACAAATAATTACAAAAAGTTGTCATTCTGAATATTAAAGTCAGTAATGTCTTTGTTTACATTACACTGTTCAGAGTAAGGATTTTTATGGGTTTTTATGTATAGGCAAACCTCTTTAATCCCATTGCTTACTTGTCTGCTTCAAATGTATAATGTTCCACATGACCTCCCTCATTTTGTTGTATCTAATTCCCATTTAAACGTAGGTACTAGACAGAAACATGCAGTATTTCATGCATGTCACACCACTCTTTTAGTACACAAAGTGTACGTGTACAAACCTGTGGCGTCTTCCGGCGTCTAAACAAATGCGTTTATACGAAAAATATGGAGTTGTACACATGGATACCAAACAGTTTATCATTCCAGATAAGAATTTGGATTAAGGAATAGATTTGGTTTAATTTCAGGAAGGCCTCCAGCCACTCTGAGTACGCTGGAGCTCTTCAGCACCCCACTCACATCTGTCTCCTCACCTTCCTCTCAGGGAGTCAGCCAAAAACACATCACTCAGTCAGATCCCCGCGGACCAAATGACCCGAGACAGCCGTTGAGTGCCGGAGCATCCGTCTGGGATACAGCTACACAGAGGTCGTTGTCTCATTGTGTTTATTCAAATATGTCTTGTAAGTAGCAAAATGAGGATATCAGTTATGCCATGCTACTGCTTGTTTTCCTTTCGGTTAATTTATATCACGGTGGCAAAAAAACAACACTTTCTTTACAGGGATTTTGCAGGTCTTTAGTTCTTTAAAAGTCTTGATTTGTACTTCCACATATTAAAGGGATAGATCACCCAAAAATGAAAATTACCCCAAGATTTAGGTTATTTATTTATTTATTTACAATAAAGATTTAAATATGTATATTTTTCTCACAAAATGCATCAGTTTTCTTCAGAAGGCCTTTATTAACCCCCTGGAGCCATGTGGAGTACTTTTTATGATGGATTTATGCACTTTATTGGACTATTGAATCTCAACAGCCATTCACTGTCATTATAAAGCTTGGAAGAGCCAGGACATTTTTTTAAAAATATACATAACTCCAATTGTATTTGTCTGAAAGAAGAAAGCCATATATACCTAGGATAGTTTTTTTGTTAACTATCCCTTTAAGGCCTTTACAAGCATTTATATTGTAACAGGAAGGCTTGAAATGATAGTTGCTGGTAGTATAAGAAAAAATACTGTAGAAGTCGGTGGCTACCGTCAACCATCATTCTTTAAAATATCTTGTGTTCAACAGAAGAATGAAACTAATACAGGTTCGGAACAAATGGAGGGTGAGTAATTGATAACAGAATTTACATTTTTGGGTGAACCATCACATTTCGTAAAGTTATGGCATTAAATGCTTGTATTGTCCATTTATGCTCAAAAAGAAAGACAAATATCTGTCGAATGGGTATGAAAATATTTTCTCTTGAATTAGGTTTATTTTTTTGAGCCTGTTGGAAGATATTTGTTCTCGGTTTTAATCATGAACTTTATTTTGATTAATTCCTCAGGAAAAAAAACAAGATTTCCTATGTTATTTTTAAGGATGTAATTATATCAAAATGTTATGATACAATTGTATCACAATGTGAGGTCCACTATACAATATTATTGCGAATTTTTTTTTTTTTTTTTTTTTTAAAGACAAATTAAGACTTTTTTTTTGTACATTTGCACTTTGAATGTTCAAAATTAAGAGCTCCAATCTGTGTTCTTAACTAAGAAAACTTAAGTCAGAAAAAAGGTCAGTGAATGGACTTGTACCTGAACTAAAAAGGGGACTCAAACCTCTTTTTATTTATGATATACTGTCTCAGTCTAAATTACATTCACACTGGTGTTTTAGGAAGCCAAACAAATTAGAATATAATAATAATAACAACAATAATTTGATATTAATGTTATTCCTATGACAGGAATAGGAAAATCTAGAAATAATAACCATATATTATAAAAGAGTTGCTCTGTAAAATAAATAAAAGTGAGTATTTCATAGGTATATTATTTTTGCTTTACACTACAGTAAGGATATTACAATACCTTTTCCCTAATATCTACACTTGAAAGAGATATTTTGAATTTGGACTGTAGTAACGTACCCATTTAAACCGCGAGCTGTCAGCAATTCACACTGCACTTTTACGCTTTTATTTGGACGGAAACGGCAGTAGAGCTTTTATTTTGACGGAAAAACGTCGGATCACGAGCTGATCGCCTGAACGACGTGCGCGCTTCACTTTAAAATGGGCAGCGAAATCGGACTTGATGAAGGGAGTAAGTCATATTGTGCTTTCAGTTTTATTTCCTTTGAGAGATATTGTGCCAAAGCATAATGGCCCAAAACAAATGTAAAGACCTTTTATGTTAGAATAAGAAGTTTAAATATATTTTAAATACTACACTTTTTACCCTGTAGACCTACCGGTTCATATCGTCATATGACCACGATAATATCGAGACCGTTTTGCTGTACCGCTACATCATTTTGCTTCTCAAGTAAGACTTTATGTAAGAATCTTTTGTACTGGAAAGGCAAAAATACTAAGGAAGAACATCATTTTTTGCAGGTACGATAAAAGTTACGCTTAATTCTATGGTTATTTTCCATAATCTAGTGGTTGGAAACAGAATTTTTCAAGCTTACAGCTATTTTTGCAAAAATGAATTAATGTTATAACTAATGGAGATCTGTTGGAAGCTGTATTTCTATACTCCAGTGCATTTAGAGAACATATTGACGTATTTTCCTTTCAATTTATTCTTCTTCTTGGCTTAACTTGGTCTTTAAAAGCTCTTGAAGTCTTAAATTTACTGTCTTAAAACCTGCCGAAACCCTGCTTGAATGTTTTAATGCTCTTATGTAGGAGACAGGAAGGATTGGCTATAGAAGCATAAAGCTGACGAAGGGTATAGATCAAATTATTTGCGCTAAATTTGCAGATACTTAAGCTTTATTTCTCTTAGGGGTCTTTTTATTTAATAAAAGATCATCATTCCCAAATAGTGGATTTAATTAGCTCTGAGATCCTCCTGTATCTTGAATTTCAGAGCAATTCTGAAAATCAGTCATAGCCTATAGCACTATAACTCGAGTGGAAAATGATGTTGTTGAGTATGTTAATGTCCTGTGACGTTTGCTTAGGAAAATCGAATCACCCGTTTCAGCAAGAGCAAATGTGTCATATTAAAAGTAAATTGCAAAAGCACTAGAAGCGCAGAAGTTGTTGTGGAACATGTTTAATGCCACATTGCGGTTTGTTACATTAGTGGAAGGAGGTTTTGTGTTTCAGTTTACTTTGTCAGTCCGAAGACTGTTGGCAGTCATGATGGAAAAAATATATTTTGGCTTAATGTGGATTGGAAGTTGATTGTTCCTGTTTTTTTTTTTTTTATTTTAAACCATTCCCAATGTTTTGAGGAGGCATCGTTATCCATATATTCTTACCTTTGAGAGCAGATATACGTTTCCTGCGAGACTTTCCACACATCCTCTGAGAAGGGTCAATTCACATGTCAGTCAGTGTATATATATTATGGCACTCATGCAATAGTACTTAAATTGTCTTTTCCTGCTTGCTCTGAGTGCGATGTTGTGTTTAGAGAAGTTTTTCTCTCTTCAACATTCTGCTTCGTTAACACTGAATTCCCTTTTCATACATTAATCTTTTGTTTGGAGAAATAATCACACCTTTAAAGTCACAAAACATGAGGAAACTCCACATCTGTAATTCTCTGTTGGTCTCTAGTGGGCAAAAGGCTGTTTTGAGCATTTAATGAATGAATTAATGAATTGAAAATATTTATTTTTAATATCTATAAATAAAGTATCATATAAAGTATAAAAATAAAGTATTTTCCCCTAAAAAAGCCACCCACATCAAATATGTAGTTAAAAATTACTTTTATTAATTGTAAAACATATATGTATATATATATGTGTATATATATATATATATAAAGGACTATAAATACTATTTTTAATTTTTATTATATATTCTGAAAAGCACCAGACACAAACATCAAATTAGTGGCTAAAATGTATTTATTTAATTAAAATCATAGATAAATAAATACTATTTTTATTTTTTTCCCAAAAATACTGAAAAGCAACAGACACCAACATCCAATATATCAATAAAAAAGTTTATTTAACAATGTATTTGTTTATTTATTCAATGTACTTAATTTATTTAATAACTAAACAAAGTATTATAATTTTTTTATCTTCTCCTTAAAGACTGAAAAGCAACACACCCACATCAAATATGTTGTTAAAAAGTATTTATTTATTCATTGTTTGTTAGTTTGTTTGTAAAACATATATAAATAAAGTACTATAAATACTATTTTATTATATACACTGAAAAGCCCCAGACACCAACACCGAATTTATTTATTTATTTTTTATTGATTGAATGATTGATTGATTGTCATAAATAAACAATGTATAGTACTATTTTTATTTTCTCCTAAAACACTGAAAAGCAACAGACACCAACATCAAAATTGTAATAATTTATTACAAAAATGTATATTATTCATTTGATTATCCGTAAATTGAATGTATTGTTTGCCCATTGAAAAAAAAGTATGAATTGTAAAAATAATATTTTTTTTAATTATAATTATTATTGATTATAATGAAATATCATATATAACTAAAGTAATGTAAAACACATTTTTAAAATGTTGCATATTTCTTTATTTAAAATCATAGATAAACAAAGTACAAATACTATTTTTATTTTCCCACAAATCTGAAAATCAGAAGACACCGACATCAAATGTTTGAATAAAAAAATTTGTTTAACAATATATTTATTTATTTATTCGACAATGTACTTAATTTATTTAATAACTAAATAAAGTATTATAATTTTTTTTCTCCTTAAAAACTAAAAAGCAAAACACCCACAACAAATATGTTGTTAAAAAAATATTTATTTATTCATTGTTTGTTGTTTGTTTGTAAAACATATATAAATACAGTGCTATAAATACTATTTTATTATATACTGTACACTGAAAAGCACCAGACACCAACATCAAATGTATTTATTTATTTTTTATTGATTGAATGATTGATTTATTGTCATAAATAAACAATAAGTACTATTTTTATTTTCTTCTAAAACACGGAAAAGCAACAGACACCAACATCATAATAATTTATTACAAAAATGTATATTATTCATTTGATTATCTGTAAATTAAATGTATTGTTTGCCCATTGAAAAAAAAAAAGTATGAATCGTAAAAAGAAATAGTTTTTTTTTAAATTACTATTATTGATTATAATGAAATATCATGTATAACTAAAGTAATTTAAAACACATTTTTGAAATGTTGCAGATTTATGTATGTATTTAAAGAGTTGGTTTTAGTCCCGTTGTACCCTACCTTCAAAGAAGTGCTCTCTGAGCTTCCAGAGTTTTATCATCATCACATAAAAGCGTGTCCTCCACACATTCAAGCCTTAACTCTTTTCCGTGTTTATGTTCACACATGCATTTTATGCAACACATTTGTCAGTTTTCCCATAAAGTATCCTGGCTTGAAAACTTGCGAATGTGAGTTTCTTTAGTTTTAAAGCTGTAAAGTCCAAACGATGTTGCTCACAACCAAACGCCACGGCTCCATGTGGAGAGCAGTGGCAGTTAGTCAAAATCAATCAGCAGATGCTGAGCAGGGCATGAGTTTGTTAATCGTTCCCTTCCGTCCCGCAATTCCTCTACCGCTTGTCTCAACCAGAGGAGCACTGGCATCTGTAGCCAGTATGAAGTACTACAAAGGGGCAGAATAAACTATCCTGCGTTTAATAGCCTCCCCCTCGTTGAAGTGAAGTGTTTCTGTCTCTCTGTTTACGCTTTATGAATCCGGTGATGATTCTCATTGTGTGGGTTGGCACATGATTTATATCTTGAGTGGGATTATGCTGGCTGTCAGGATGTGGTGGAGGAGGACAGGGGGCATGCGGTTTGTTGGGGATGGTTGTATTTTTGTTGTACTGAACATCAAAGCGAGACATGATCTCTAAAGTGAGCTGACCATTTGCTGTCAGTAAATCTTTGGAAATGCTGTGATATTTGGTTAGGTCTGTTTCTTCAGTTGCTCAGCATCCGTGGAACCAAAAAGCACAAGTGACATCTCTTATACATCTCAATTTTTTGAGCAAATGAGGACTGAAGTTCCCTGCTGAAATTTTCATTTGGATTTTGAGCTCTAAAATGTTTTATTAATTCTTGTAATATCAAACAAGTGCTTCATTCTTACTGTATATGAACAGTGATATTTTCTTTTTTAACATTCGTGTTAAGTGAATGATCAAATACATTGTGACAAGTGTATTCTGAATCACCAAGAAAATGACTTGTGAGCCAATTCTTTTCAGTGAATCAAAAACATACAGCACAACTGGTGTAGTTTGATTCCTGAACAAATGACTCTTATGAGGCAGTTCTTGTTAGTGAATCAAAAACATACTGTGCAACCAGGGTCATCCAATTCCTGAACAAATGACTCTTATGAGCTGGTTCTTGTTAGTGAATCAAAAACATACTGTGCAACCTGTGCTGTCCAATTCCTGAACAAATGACTCATATAAGCTGGTTCTTTTCAGTAAATCAAACACACACTGTGGAACCAGTGTTGTCCAATTCCTGAACAAATGACTCATATGAGCTGGTTCTTTTCAGTAAATTAAACACACACTGTGGAACCAGTGTTGTCCAATTCCTGAACAAATGACTCATATTAGCCGGTTCTTTTCAGTGAACCACAAAAAAAAAAAAAAGTGACTAGTGTAGTTCGATTCCTGAACAAATGACTCTTATGAGTTGGTTTTGTTTAGTAAATCAAAAACCAGCACTGAGACAAGTATAGTCTGATTCCTGAACAAGTTACTTTTATGCACCGTTTTTTCTTTCTTTCAGTGAATTAAAAAAAGTACTGCATAGTGTAGTCAAATTCCTAAACAAATTACTCTTATGAGCTGGTTCTGTTTAGTGAATCAAAAACCTGCATCGAAACAAGTACTATATAGTCTGATTACTTAAATGAATATTAGAAGCCGATTCTTGTTAGTGAATCAGAAACGTACAGTGTGACTAGTGTAGTTTTATTCCTGAACAAATGACTCTTATGAGCTGGTTCTTTTCTGTGAATCAAAGACTCAGTGTGGAACTAGTGTTGTCCAATTCCTGACCAAATTACTCATATTAGCTGGTTCTTTTCAGTGAACCACAAGAAAAAAAAAAGTGACTAGTGTAGTTCGATTCCTGAACAAATGACTCTTATGAGTTGGTTCTGTTTAGTGAATCAAAAACCAGCACTGAGACAAGTATAGTCAGATTCCTGAACAAATGACTCATATTAGCCGGTTCTTTTCAGTGAACCACAAAAAAAAAAGTGACTAGTGTAGTTCATAACAAATGACTCTTATGAGTTGATTCTGTTTAGTGAATCAGAAACCAGCATTGAGACAAGTATAGTCTGATTCCTGAACAAATGACTCTTGTGAGCCAGGTCTTTTCAGTGAATCAAAAACATGCAGCGTGACTAGTCAGATTCCTAAACAAATGACTCTTATGACTTGGTTCTGTTTAGTGAATCAAAAACCTGCATTGAAACAAGTACTATATAGCCCGATTCCTTAAATGACTCTTAGGAGCCGGTTCTTGTTAGTGAATCAAAAACATACTGTGCAACCTGTGTTGTCCAATTCCTGAACAAATCACTCTTATGAGATGGTTCTTTTCAGTGAATCAAACACACACTGTGGAACCAGTGTTGTCCAATTCCTGACCAAATTACTCATATTAGCTGGTTCTTTTCAGTGAACCACAAGAAAAAAAAAAGTGACTAGTGTAGTTCGGTTCCTGAACAAATGACTCTTATGAGTTGGTTCTGTTTAGTGAATCAAAAACCAGCACTGAGACAAGTATAGTCAGATTCCTGAACAAATGATTCATATAAGCCGGTTCTTGTTAGTGAATAAAAACATACTATGCAACCAGTCTCATCCAATTCCAAAACAAATGACTCTTATGAGCCAGTTCTTTTTAGTGAATCAAAAACATACTGTGCAACAAGTGTTGTCCAGTTCCTGAACAAATGAATTTTATTAGCCGGTTCTTTTCAGTGAATTAAAAAGGTACAGCGTGACTAGTGTAGACTGATTCCTGAACAACTGACTCTTATCAACTAGTTCTGTTTAGTGAATCAAAAACATACACTGAGACAAGTATAGTCTGATTTCTGAACAAATGACTCTTATAAGCTGATTCTGATTAGTGAATCAAAAACCTGCATTGAAGCAAGTATAGTCCGATTCCTCAACAAATGACTCTTATGAGACGGTTCTTGTTAGTGATTCAAAAACATACTGTGCAACCAGTGTCATCCAATTCCTGAACAAATGACTCTTATGAGGCGGTTCTTTTTAGTGAATCAAAAACGTACAGTGTGACCAGTGTAGTCCAAAACCCAAATAAATGACTCGTATGAACTTTTTTTAGTGAATCAAAAACATACTGTGCAACCAGTGTCATACAGTTCCTGAACAAATAACTCTTATGAGCCAGTTCTTTTAAGTGAATCAAAAACATACAACCAGTATTGTCCAATTCCTGAACAACTGACTCTTATGAGCCAGGTCTTGTCAGTGAATCAAAAACGTACAGCATGACTAGTCTAGTCCACTTCCTGAACAAATGACACTTGTGACCCGGTTCTGTTTAGTAAATCAAAAACCTACACTGAGACAAGTATAGTCTGATTCCTGAACAAATGACTCTTATAAGACGGTTCTTCTCAGTGAATCAAACATATAGCGTGACTAGTCTAGTCTGATTCCTGAAAAAATGATTCTCATGAGTCCGGTTCTTTTCATTGAAGCAAAAATATACAGTATGGCCAGAATAGTCTGATTATGGAACAGATGAGTCTTATGAGCTGGTTCATTTCAGTCAATCGGAAACATGCAGCGTGACCACTAAACTCTGATTCCTGGAAGATAAAATCTGCTGAACTGGTTCTTTTAATGAACAGTTCACAAAGAAGAGTCACAAATCCTTTTGGTCAAACTGTATTAGTTGTAATATTCGTATCGAAAAGAAGTTTGATGTAATGCATTTTTGAAATGCATAAAAAAATGTGAACATGCAAAAGTGCTGCAGCTGTTTAGTGACTTTATCTCTTTGGAAACAAACAGTTTCTTCAGATGGAGGGGTTAGAAGCCAGTTACTATGCTAGCATTGTGTTTGTGCAATTTTGGAAAACAAAGAGACTCACAGTGAGATCTGTGATATCAGCCAGTAAGGACTCCTAGATACTCGATACAAAGCAAAGCCATATGGACAATATTTTCAAGTGTTCACAGCATTGTTGTTTACATTTCAGGAGTAAAATAAAACTCTAGAACTCTTTGTGGTAGACTAATAACTTGGCCAAGTTAGTTCATCTTAATGGTGGCATTGTTCATGCGGTAATCAAGAGCATATAGTTGCACTGAATCAACCCAGCCATCTGGACGATGTATCTTGCTGATTCTAAAATGCTCCTCTTGCCTTGTCAGATATTGTGAGGTCTGTTTGTCCAGCCAACAGAACACTTGAGAAGACAATGACTGAATTGGTAGGGAATTATGTGAGCCAACAGCGGGAAAGATCAGTCGAAGCCCTTCCATGATCATCCAACATGGATAATAGGCATACATTTGTAATGCCAATCCTGCAATCCATTTACTCACAAACAGATGGGAGTCCTGAATAGGAATCCTAACCCAGAGAGAAGAAATGTCTGCTCGAAATACAAATTAGGTGAAGGCACAAAACGGGAACAAATGCACTGTAATCAACATGTACTTGAGGATCTCGTCTCTATTTAGATTCATACATTTTTGTTGGATTTTAGAAGTGGTGTAATTTACCTGTTTACTTCGGGGAGTCAGGGAAAGAGGGCAGGCAGTGGTTTCTCTTAAAATGCTGTAAAGTATTAGAGTAAATGTAAAAAGTAATATAAAAGTCAAAATATAAATACAAATGTAAATACATTTGGAAATTATAAAGTGTATAAATGATGCACACTTTGAAAGTTTACAACTCACAACCGTGAGCAGGGCTCGAAATTAACTTTTTACAATGGTAGCACTGGTGCTCCCAACTTCAAAAAGTTAGGAGCACCAAAAAAAATTTAGGAGCACCAAATGAATATTAAGGTTGTATTAAATACAACTACAC
>JAHKKF010523799.1:0-10426 GCA_019740295.1 Labeo calbasu | reverse complement strand
AGTTTGTATCTCGCAATTCCGACTTTTTCTCACAATTGTGAGTGTGTATCTTGCAATTCCGACTTCTTTCTCACAATTTCGACTTTTTCCTCGCATTTGCGAGTTTACATCTAGCAATTCCGACTTTTTTCTGGCAAGTGCAAGTTTGTATCTCGCAATTCCGACTTTTTTCCTGCAATATTGAGTTTGTATCAAGCCATTCAGACTTTTTTTCTCACAACTGTGTGTGTATCTTGCAATTCCGACTTTTTTCTCGCAATTCTGACTTTTTTCTTGCAATTGCATTTGTATCTGACAATTCCGACTTTTTTCTCACAATAGTGAGTTTGTATCTCCCAATTCCGATTTTTTTTCTTGCAGTAGCAAGCTTGTATCTGGCAATTCCGACGTTTTTCCTGCAATATCAAGTATGTATCTTGCAATTCTGACTTTTTTCACACAATTCTGACTTTCTTCTCAAAATTGCGAGCTTATATCTCACAATTGTGACTTAATAACTTGCAGTTGCATGCTGTAAAGACAGAATTACAAGAGATAAATTCGCAATTCTGAGAAAAAGTCACAAACAAGAGAACAAAAAAACAGTCTGTTCCTCTTAGATGTTCATTATTTTCACATGTACAACTTCAGTGAGCTAAAGTTACTTACTGCAAACAAGTGCAAGAATCATCCGTAGCAATTTGTATGGACACTTCATACCGGCCCAGTTCTGAAACACAAACACATACGTGTTAAAAAAACATTATGATGACTTTTACAAAGTTGCCATGTAATGAAAATTCACTCTATTTGTAAAAACACGTTATTGATCGTAATGTAAACTATTCATCCATGTATGCATTTCATTTATTTATTTATTTTTTGACCCTGAACTGTTTAATAAATAAAAAACTCAATCTTTCTGTGAAACAACAGACTTCTTTCTAGAGATGCATTTTGGGTTTCTTCTTTAAAAGCTAAAATGTAAAGCTAATGTGACATGCCATCAGTCTTAAATTAACTCTTATGTATAAAAATGTGTTATATGAGCTGCAGAGTTTTTAAATAACCTCCTAGGGGTGGAACTACATGTCTTTAAAGGCTTTTTTTGTTTTGAGGAACAAGTTGAAATGATTTCCTGTGGTGACTGACAGCGTGTCACTGATGACATCACAGATCTCAGCCTGTACTGAATCCAGAACGTTCCTTAAATTCCACTCACACAAACTAAAAGGAGCTTTAACGACGTGTGTATGAGGGAAGAGGAAGAGCTGAGACGCATCCATCAGCATGCAGCAGACGCTGAAGAGACTTTGTGACTCTCTGAGGCCTGTTTGTATCTGTCTGTGCGCTAGTGATTAGAGACACTTTGATCTTTAGGGAAGCCGCAATATAAAGCATCCGGAGAGATTTATCCCTCCGCGTTTCTCTCTTCCTCTGCCTGATTTCCCCTTTTCATTCATTCTGACAGAAGTCACCATGGCAGCAGTTAGTGTCGGTTACCATGACAACGTTGGCGAGATGTGCTGAGCAGAGTGCATAGACCCCGCCGGACCCGCCCACCACCGGAGCGCGCATATCCGTGATGGACACCGTCAGTGAACCTGAGGAGACACGCAAGAGGAGACAGCGATTAGTCTTCACTAATGACAAACAGTGGGATTATTTGATATATTTTGTCCTGAAAATCCCCCACGAAGCATGTGACAAAGCCCCGCCCACAAGTTGTGACTCCATGCGGAATGATGACATCATGTGAATCGATACATTTGAAATTCTAGCACGTGATACATTGTTTCCTGCGACTGTGATTCTTTTAAAGACCTTAGTGCAACATTTAAACACTTGTGTGCCGCTGTACGTTTGTTGATTTTAGAAAGTATTGAGTAAAATTGGTTTTGATAGGCTAATTTAATCATATTATAATTGGCTCATAATGACTAGAGGGGGTCCCAGCATAGGGACCTGCACAACGCTGACGCATGCTTGTTTTTTTTCAGATTATTTCAAGTTTATTAACTGTCTTACTTGCCTTAAAAAATAATTTAATAAAACCTAAATTTAAGTTCTTATAAAAGTAATAAACGTATTTTATTTTTCAAAACTTTAAAATGTATTACTATTATTATTATGTTTATTTTATTTAAATTATTTTAATTTATCAGATTTTATTATTTGATTTATTCATGAGTTTTATTTATAATTTAATAACTTCAATAAATTTAATTTTATTTAATTTGTGGAATTGACTCCTTTAATTTAATAAATTGAAAGGAAATTCTATTGAATTAATTTTATTTTTATTTAATTTAATAAATATATTTAATGTAATCTTAATTACATTTACTTAACTTAATTGAATGTATTCATTTTATTTATAATTTAATTTAATTTAATTTAAATTTCCTGTAGGTAGTTTATTAATAAATCAGGAAGAATGTTATAATAACATTATTGAAAAAGACATTTCAGTGTCATCAAATGTATTAAATAAATTTATTTTTTCCCCCCCAAACTGTTAAAATGTAATAAAATACTTGTAATTACATTTTATTATTATTATTATTATTATTATTATTATTATTATTATTATTAATATTATTGTTGTTGTTGTTGTTGTTGTTGTTGTTTATTTAAGGTAATACATGATTTTTTCATTTATTTAATTTTAATTAATTTTATTTTATTTATTAATGTTATTTTTAATAACTTTAGTAAATGTAATATTACTTAATTTATTGAATTGACTCCTTTAAAAACACTTTTTCAAACTGTTAAAATGTAATAAAATAATTGTAATTAAATTTTATTACTATTATTATGTTTATGTTTAAGGTAATACATGATTTCATTTATTTAATTTTATTTTATTTTATTTTATTTATTATTTATTAATTTATTTTTAATAACTTTAGTAAATGTAATATTATTTAATTTACTGAATTGACTCCTTTAAAAACACTTTTTCAAAATATTAAAATGTAATAATTGTAATTAAACTTTTATTATTATTATTATTATTATTATTATTATGTTTATTATGTTTAAGGCAATGCATTATTTCATATATTTAATTTATTAAATTAACTCCTTTAGTTTAATAAATTTAAATGACATTTTATTAAATTAAATCATTTCATTTTAATTAACTTTATTAAATGTATTTATCTTTTTTTATTGAATTAAATTTATTTAAATTTAATTTTTTTCCTGTAGGTAGTTTATTAATAAATCAGGAAGAATGTTATGATAACATTATTCCAAAAGACGTTTCAGTTTTACTCAAATTTATACATGTCATCAAATGCATTTAATTTATTTAATAAAAAATAATTTTAAATAACAAGATTTACATACAGCTTAGGATGCATGCTTTAGTCTTTCTTTTATTTTTAATATAATACTAAAAATTAACACATTAGAATGACATGTATAATATGTATGCATATAAACCCCTCCTGACCTGTATTTCTACACTACTGCCGTCACTATCGTCGACCCATTTAATGAATATAATAAAGTTAATTAATAGTTGTCATATAATTATAGGATACAGAGCTGCTCATCGCTGCAGTCTAAACACTGACTATACAAACTACATTTTGACATTTTATGGAAAATGAGCCCTATTTGCCCATGCAAACACTGCCATATGGTTGCTAAGGTGTTCTGGCTGGTTGCTAGGGTGTTTTAGGGTGGTCATTAGGCAGCCACTCCCAAGTGGGCTTTAATTTAATACAGAACATTAAAACCCACAGTGGCATAAAACACAGTGAGTAAAGCTAATTGTGTACTTTCAACTCAAATCTCATAGGAAGCAAACATGCATGCAAAATACAGCAGAAGCGGGTGAGATAATTGAATATTGGCATATCCTGTGAGTGTGACAGATCGTCTATACGGTGCGTTACACACTGGACTGTGCTGCGCTCAGCACTCTTACTCCACCATCATCTTCATCATTCTGCTCTTTTTTATGTTACAATACTCTTTCTTCCTGCACGTCCTCCATCCTCTCGCTCTCTTTCTCACGTATAGTCTCTCTGTGACTCTCCTCATTTCCTCTTATCTATTCTTGCATACTCTGTTCTCTCCTTCCTTTCATTTTCATCTCACGTTCTGTGTCCTCAGCATGGACGCTTTCTCCTGTAAATGTCAAAACACTGACGTGTTGAGGAATGCAGTAAATCTGCAGTAAATATGATACAACATAAGTGTTTATTTCATCTCAGCATATTTCTGTCATTTGCAATAGTATTATGGCAAGCCACGGCTATTCGGTTCTATTTCTGGACTGGAGGGCCACGTCCTGCAGGGTTTTTCATGAACTCTAATTAAACAGACCTGAGGTAGCTAATCAAGGTCTTTAGGATTATTTAATAATTACAGATAAGTGTGTTTGATTAGCCTTTGAATTCAGCAGAATCTACAATAACAGTACTGCATATTATTGGTAGTCTTTATGAATGACACACTGACTATTAATATTAATATTAATATTATTAATATTAATATTAATTTTTACATACATTTCAAACATACATACATTTCAAACATATTCCTTTTATTTTATTTTATTTTATAAATGTAATTTTATTGAATTTATTTATTTTATCTTTAATTGAATTGATAATGATTTTGAAATAATAATATTTTGTCAGAACCTCTAGTAAATTACATGCTATTTTGTTTAGTTGTTTAATTTTTTTTTCTTCAGAATCGAGGAAGAACCACAATCTCTTTTTAAAAAAATAAATTAATAAATTGTGATTCTTAATGTATATAAAAATAATAAAAATGTATGTATATATATATATATATATATATATATATATATAAACTGAAATAAATAAATGTAAAATAATTACAACAATTACAATAATTTAATTTAATGTAATATAGTTACAAATTACTTTTAATTAAATAAGAATTTTACTTAAAAATAATTAAATATTTTTAAAAATGTAAAAATATTTTGAAATATTACTATGCAAAAAATGAAAAAAAAAAAAAATAATAATATTTTTTTATTTAATTTTAGTTTTATGTTTTTATTGTGTTTGTGTTAGTTAGCTGTATTTTTAGTTATTTTTTACCTAATCAAAATAACCCAACTGAAATCCCTATTTTAAAAAATAAATAAATAAAATGTGATTCTTAATTTATCTAGATGTATATCCACACATACATATATATACAAAATAATTAACCTGAAATAAATAAATGTATTACAATAATTTAACTTAATTTAATTTAAATAAATATTTTGAAATATTACTATGCAAAAATGGAAAAAAATGTAATTAAATAATTTACATACAGGTCAGGAGGGATGATTTTATTATATATATATATATAGATATATATATATATTTTTTTTTTTCCATATATAATCATATGATTATGTATTTTATATATATATATATATATATATATATATATATAATTAGCAATTCTAATTAACTACACTTGCCCTGAAGACCTTGATTAGCTGTTTGAGCTGTGTTTAATTAGGATTGGAGTAAAACTCTTAAGCCAGGCTCACAATACAGGATTTTTAGCCCGATTTAGCCCCGATTTCCCCCCCCCGAGAATCGGAGCAAAAATCTTGTTGAGCACCTCAATCGGTCCTGATGTTCAGCACAGATTATCTGGTAATGTGAGTCGTTCACAGATCGAATCTTGCACCTCCTGATNTGATTAGCTGTTTGAGCTGTGTTTAATTAGGATTGGAGTAAAACTCTTAAGCCAGGCTCACAATACAGGATTTTTAGCCCGATTTAGCCCCGATTTCCTCCCCCGAGAATCGCAGCAAAAATCTTGTTGAGCACCTCAATCGGTCCTGATGTTCAGCACAGATTATCTGGTAATGTGAGTCGTTCACAGATCGAATCTTGCACCTCCTGATCTGCTCGTACACACAAATCATGGCCGCTCCGATCATATCAAACATGCTTAGGATTTTAAATCAGGATGATGACGGCTATGATTACGTCAGTACTTTCACAACAGCCAATGCACGACCGCAAACAGCTGCTGTACGGCTCCATTGGATAGGAGAGGAGGAAACTGCTTCTTAAGGTTTTTGTAGTAACACTATCTGTATAATGTGTCTCTCTCGTCACATGCACTCCAAAGTGACAAATGTATATTTGGCACTTCGGAGTGTATGTGACGAGAGAGAGATGGCGTGCGTGTGTGTGTGTGTGTGAATAATTCAGAAATTATTGATTAGGTCATTGCCCACTGGTGACATGTCCATCATAAATATGAGCACGTTCTCCTGGTGAACTTGTCAGAGTGCAAGGACAGCAAGACGTATGCGGACACACGCGCATTAACTCACCGGCGACGACTCCTGCCATATACAGCAGACTGATCCTCAGGATCCCATGAACCATCTCCAGAGGAACTCCAATCATCAGCTGGAGGAGAGCGTTGAAACCCAACTGCTCCAACCTGCACACACACACACACACAAAATGTAAAACATCAGCTGCGGATGCAGGTCTGTACGGCTAAATTTAGACAGACGAACACGATGAAATTCTCATCAGCCTTGGAACAAAGTCAAACTGTTGTCTCTCATCCTAAAAGAGCCTAATCTTGCTCAAACGCTTACAAAACGCATAAAGCTCCTATGGAATCTCAGACAGAATAAACCTGTTGAGTAATCTAATATCCATCTGTTACAACAGTGTCATTTTTCTTTATTAAAAAGTGAGATTGTCATGAAATCTCTTTGCTTTTATTGGGCCCTATGATTCCGTGATGCAGTCAAAAAAATGGAATGTCACAGAATTTTCAAATTTTAGATGAAACAATGAATCAAAACACAACACTAGCGTCTGTAACGCAAATTATTATTTAAATATGAATCCTGCATGTTCTGCGTGTCTCTATGTGAATTAATGGTGCAGACGCATGGTTTCATTTACTAACCGCACAAAAACTGAAGCATATGTCACAGTTGTAGTGTTTTTTAGCCTCTGCCGCCTTAAAATATAAGTACATGAACACAAAAATAATCTCTAGAACTGCTCTGAGAGTCACTTCATGAGCATTTCACCCTTTGTTTTGAGAAAAACTATCGTGATATCATATACAAACAGAAACAGAAGTTCTTCACAGCAACCAGTCAAAATAAAAGTTAGGTTTAACTTGAAGAAATTGTGACAGAAATAAATTACTCAATGTAAATACTGTTACCAATATTAAAATTATTATTACAAAATTATTTTTACCAGACAAACTATTTACTAAAAATTATTTACTTTAGGAACTAATTAGAGATGCGTTTGATTATTAAAATTTAATTAAACCATTAAAATGGATTCCAGAAAATTTACGGAAAACTTTGGTAAAAATAAAACGTTTTTTTTTTTTTTTTTTTTGAAAAAAAAAAAATTAAACATATTTCATAGGGCTTAAAAAAATTTAATTTTTAAGTAAATTTGTAAATTTTAATACATTTTTGTTCAGCTTTTAATAATATATCTGTTAAACTGCATAAGTTTAATGATTTCAATAATTAGACATGCTTTCTCCTTGAATTTTTGTAAATTAACCATTTAAACAGAGTCTAGAAAATCAAAATTGAAAAAAAAAGAAAAAAAAAAAACCCCGGACCTGTTTGCGAAGGGTCAGTTATTACTGCAACATTATTTAAAAAAAATATATTAATCATAAAAACTATTTACTGAAATTTACTTACTAGAAAAATTAATTAAGTTAATTAATTATTAGAAAGTTAATTATTTCTGAAATAAATAAATAAATAAATGTTTTTAATAAAGTCAACTAACTATAGATGATTTTGATTATTATAATTTAAAGAAACAATTAAAATGGAATTCAGAAAATTAATGGAAAACAGAATTTGGTGAAAATAAAACTGAAATTAAGAAAACAATAAAATGTATCTCGTAAGTCCCTAAAAATGTCATTTTTGTTAAACTTTGAATAAACTGCTGTTAAATGAAAGTTTCATGATTTCTTTAATTAGACATACTCCTTGATCAATATTTTGTAATTTAACCATTAAAACAGAGTCTAGAAATTTTTGAGAAAAAATAAAACTGAACTTGAGGAAAAAATTAACGTATTTCATAGAGCCTTAAAAATGTCATTTTTGTTCAACTTTAAATAAACTCCTGTTAAATTTTGTACGTTTCATGATTTCCTTAATTAGACATACTTTTTGATTGATATTTTGTCATTTAACCATTAAAACGGTCTAGATAAATTAATGGAAAACACAGAATTTGATAAAAATAAAACTGAATATGAGGGAAAACATATTTCATAGGGCCTTAACAATGTCATTTTTGATAAACTTTTAATAATATTGCTTTTAAATGGTATAAGTTTCATGATTTCTTTAATTCGACATGCTTTTTGACTGATATTTTGTAATTTAAATTAGAAGTTTAGATTTAATTTGAATTTAGGAGTCTAGAAAAATTGTAACGGAAAAAACGGAATCTAGAAAAATGGAAACGGAACGGAAACGGAAATTTAAAAACGGAATTTTAGAATTTGGGTGAAAAAAAACATTTCAAAACTGATTTCCCTCCTTTTAATGCTCAGGATAATTCTATGGTAGATGAATGTACTGAATTACTCTACAATATGTTGCCTACAATAATGTGCATTTAAAGTCAAAATGAATGTAAAATAGTGTTCACAACCCATTGTGCTTTTGTAATATGATGTATTTCTCAGAAAAAAAAATGCGGCACTTATTTTTTTTCCATTAGGAATTGAACGCACAGTGAAAAGCATCTCAATATGACAGATGATTGAAGCAGAGGGGCTGAAAAATGATTTTGGTGACATCAGTTGATAAGCAAAGTCATTTCAGAGGTATTGCATTTTAATAAAAGATGATGAAGACAATAAATGAATAAAAAAATAAATAAATGAATCGTGCACAATAAGACCAAGGACATGCATGAAGAAATATGTCCGCGTTTGACTTTGAAGCGTGTAAACTCAGTTTCTAAACACGCACGCACACGGTTTATTCGAAGAACAGTTGCTAGTTGCATAATTAACCAAGTGCACTACAGCTGACGCTCATTTATTTATAAATGGAGATCTAGAGTTTAGCTTGTGCAAAGCTCTTACCCAACATGCATGAACATATAGCTGAAGAACCTCCAGATTTGTGCGCGGTGTCCGGGATGATACACCAGCGGACTCTTCATGAAATCCGGCTGGTAAGTTTGCAACACCCACTTATTGAGCATCACGCCGTAACACATAAACACTATGATCTGGAATACAAACACAGACACTTTCAACAGTCTTAAACCTGTAAAAACTAAGAACAAAAAGGTCCCAACTCTAATCAAAAACTTTTAGCTAGAACGTTTCGCTCCGGTTACTGGTGTATTAAAGAACGAAGAACCAAATGTGCTGATCTGATCAAGCCATAATGCAATATAAAGAGCAAAGAGCCACCCGGAGCTCAGCGAGATGTACCTGTACAATGGTAATGACGGCCATGAACACGGGAGGTGGGCAGAGTCTGTTCTGATGGAAGTACCATCGGCGGTCCGTCTCGCATGGCAGAATCTCATAGGCCACGTAGCGCACGAAGCGCTTGTACACGCCCAGCCCCGTCTCATCCAATAGGATCTCGCGCTGCAGGGTGCGACGCCCATTTGCGATGGCTCGGCGAAAACTACTGGAACGTTTACTGCTCAGCTGAGAGAGAGAAAGATGTGCATTTCATGAGTGAGAAGGTATGTAATTAGACATATGTATTATTAAATTAAGATGAATACACCAGCAACTGAACCACAATAATCTGATCACATGATGATTTGCAGTTTTGTGACATTTCTAGAAAAACTTACATATATCAAGATTTTTTTTAATCCTCTGAAATAAGCTGCGACTTACACTCCTAAGCGATATAATGCAATTAATGTCAAGCATGCAAGACATGCACATAGTCTGACATTAAATTAATTTGTTTAGGCTTGTATTATTCATTCCTGCTCTGTTCTAATACTGATATATTTAAATAATTTATTGTGGAATGAGAGGAATAATAATCTTCGGGCACATTTTATTTTACGTCCAAGTAATTTCCGTGATTTATGATTGTAGTAAAAATGCTACTTGGTATTTATGGTTTTTGCTTTTTAATAATGCAATTTTTTACCCTTATTTTTTTAAAAATATGGTAGATGTGCACAGCATTATGCAAACAAAGGCAAAACACCATTAGAGCATAAATAAAAGAGCATAATAAAACAATAATAAAGTTACTTAAGCACTTCTGGAAACTCCTGTAAGTATAAGGTGGCAAATAATATCTTTTCTATAATAATATATTTACATTATATAATTTGTTAACATTCTTCTATAATCATATATTTATATTATATAATTATCTAAATAGAATTCATTTGAATATAAAAATAAATAATAAATA
>JAHKKF010523798.1:4508-23980 GCA_019740295.1 Labeo calbasu | reverse complement strand
TGGTAGTGTAAATATAAACGATTTATTTACTTACTTTATTGAAACTTGTGCTGTGGCTTAGCGTTACATGGTTTCACACATTAAACTGTGGCAGTCATATGGACGACAAGTTCGAATCTGGCTTGAAACATTTCATGTCTACTCCCCACTGTTTTTTAATAGAAAAAAAACATGGCAATAGAGACTAAAACAAAAAATATCAATAAATTATATGGTTGGGGAAAAAAATTATCAAATTTTTGGGTCTACAAATTCTGGGTCAGTAAGAAATTTTTAAGCAATCAATTTTATTCAGCATTAAATTCATCAAAAGTGACAGTGAAGACTTGATACAAAAGATTTCTATTTTTCTATTTTCAAAAAATCCTGAAAAAAATGTATCACGGTTTTTCACAATTATAAAAAATAAGGAGTAAATCAGCAAATCAGAATGATTTCTGAAGGATCATGTGACACTGAAAACTGGAGTAATGGTGCTAGACATTAAGCTTTGCCATCACACGAGTAAGTTACATTTTACAGATATATTTCAATAGAAATTGTAATAATATGGCACAATATTGCTGTTTTTACTGTATTTTGTTCAAAAAAATGTAAAGTATATTTTCATCAAAAAACAAAAACTGTAAAAATGAAAACTGACTTGTGATGGTCATATGGACGACAAAACTTTGAATCTGGCTTGAAACATTTCATGTCCTCTCCCCACCGTTTTCTTAACAAAAAAAAAAAAGAACAAAAGAACAAATTAAAAATATCTACATGGTCTGCTAACAATTATGAATTTTGCTCACAACTGGTTATATTATTTCACTTAAGTGGAAAGGTATGTGATTATTTTAGAGATTTTTTGGGGGAAATTCAAATATGTTAGAGATATAGCCGTATGTTTAAAAACACGGTAGAGAAGAAAGAGAGACAGACGAGGGATAACAAGCCAGAGCAGAGTCCTTGAGTCTGTTGCTGTATCCGTCAAGGGCTTGCTCATACCTGTATCATCTTCAGTCTCTGCTGCACACCTGGCCGGGCCTCCCTTTTAGGTGTCTCCCAGACACGACACAGCATGTTTATGTTTATGTGTGTGTGTGAGAGACAGCGAGAGTGGGAGGTCTTCAACTAATATACTAATTTCTTTAATAGGGACTTTCCCACTATATTACTCCCGTGTCTTATTTGGCAGACTACGACTTTGAACGCTTAAAAATGTTTGTGATAAAATATTAAAACCTGAGCTTTTCTACATCTGTCTTTGAAAAGTTTTCCAATGCTAAGATACTAGGAGCTTAGCAGCGTATTCTCTGAGAAAGTAATTAAAACAAGCAGAAGCCTTCTGACAATTTGAGAGTCAAGCTGGACCTCTAGTGTTTCTCACAAAAAATAAGAGTAAAGTTTTCTCTCTCCCCCCCTCTCTCTCTCTCCGCTGAAGCCCCTCCTGGTGGGAGGGGTAACCCCCCGTGTCAAACTTCAAAGAGGAGACTGAGCTCCTCTTGCATTCATCTCAGTCTACCAGCTTAACCACCGAGTTCAAACAGCTCACCCACACCCTGTGAGCTGAGGACCGGAGGAGCTGCGCACAGCACAGAGTCAGACACTAGCGCAAACACAAGCACATACATGTACACAAAAGGCACAAATGCACAAACTTGCATGCAAATACTTGCACAGAGCTTCAGCATAATGTTCCGAGACATTTCTGAATGCAGCCTTTCAGAACTTTCTCCTGAAATTGCTCTGGAACTCTTCATGCTAGTAATTTTCATTCTTCACCATATCCAAGACGGACTCTGCTGACCTAATTTTCCAAACCAATATTGGTATCATGCTATTGGAAAACGTGGAACGTGTACTATCTAACTCCTATAAGCTGTAAACTCGCACAAGTCTCATGAGTGAATCAAAATACACTAGCATTCAAAAGTTGGGGTATGTAGGATTTGTAATGTTTCTGAAAGAAATCACTAGTTACAAAAGTGTTCTTTTAATTCGCTGTAGAAATATAAAGTTTAGAAAACAAATAAACAGAACTTAGCACTAATATTAGCAAAACAGTGACAATGCTACTTAACTAAAAAGAAGTTACTAAAAATTTCAATTTTAAAAGTTCATAGAGTTTATATAATAAATAATGTTTCTGATTGCTGTTTACAAGCTTGCGGTGGATAAGATTTTTGAAGGAAATCTCTTATGTTCACCAAGGCTGAATTTATTAATTCAAAAATACAGTAAAAACTACAGTAAAAAAATGTATTACCATTTAACCATTTAACCTATTTTAATATATTTAAAAATGTAATATATTCTTGTAATGGCAATTACTTGCCTGATTTGAAACATTTCTTAATTTTATCAATGTTGAAAACAGTTGTGCTCCTTTTTTCAGTTTATTAGTATTCTTATTTATCAGCTATTTATTTTATTTTTTCCACTGAATACTGAGGTGTGGACATGTGAAATGTAATTTCGTTTTTATGTGAAGCATAAAAATGACAAATCAAAGGAATCTGATCTAATATTTTGTCGAAACCACGATACATTTTTTCTACGGCTTTCAAACAATTAATTGTGATTAATTGCATAAAAAATAAAAGTTTGAGTTTGCCTAATATATATATATATATATATATATATATATATATAATATGTTATATATTACATTATATTTTATATATTATATAATATTTAAGAACTATTTACAAGTATATGTATNTTCAAACAATTAATTGTGATTAATTGCATAAAAAATAAAAGTTTGAGTTTGCCTAATATATATATATATATATATATATATATAATATGTTATATATTACATTATATTTTATATATTATATAATATTTAAGAACTATTTACAAGTATATGTATTTACTGTAATTTTTATATAATTTAAACTATATATAAATAAAAGTATTTTGTACATAACACATTTCTTTTAAATATATACATTAATTTGTGTGTATTTATATATACATAATAATTACACACAGTACACACACATATATATTAGGCAAACTCAAACTATTATTTTGTATGCGATTAATTGCGATTAATCGTTTGACAGCCAAATTTTTTCAGAATTCTCTGAAGAAAAGAACATTCAGTGCTGAGTTGAAGCAATAATTTCTTTCAAATAAATAAACAAATAAATAAATAAAATATCTTACTGATCCCTAACTTTTAAATGGTAGTGCACTCAAATCCACTCTTTTTTTACTCAAACTGTTATTGGCATGATTTCCTTAAAGATATATTATTTAGGCATCAATACAAATAACAAGAACAGTTATTATTTTTTAAAAACAATATAAAACAATTAGTCAAGGTCATTGCTTCTGACTGATCAAAACATTTTTTAGTCATGCTAAAATCTACAATATAGTAACAATGCATTAAAAAATGGTTCGCCATATCATTGTGCCAGACTCGTCGCGGATCATTATATTTGTTGCATAGCAACATTATGCCAAGGACTACATCTTTTAATGAAAGGATGACACTTATGATATTTCACCCCAAAATTAAAAGTGTTACCCTTTACTCACCCTCACGACTATCTTTCTTCTACAGAAGATGTATTTAAAAATGTTTTCAATTTTTTTGTTCATACAAAGAAAGGGGTTAAAAAAATTAAACTTAAAAAAAAAAACACTGAACTCCACTGACTGTTTTTAATGCTGACGGGGAAAAAAAACAAACAAATCCATATACAGTCAAACCAAAAATTATTCAGACACCAGATACCATTTTTGATATTTGTACTAGTGGGTGCAGGACACTATAGTTAATTTATGTAAGTGAGGATAGCAAAATTAAGTAAACTGTGACACATTCAAAAATTCTTTACACAGTGGACTACCAGTAAAAATTATTCAGACACTCTGAGCTGACCAAGTGTTTTTTCTTTAATTGCTAATGCAAACTTTTTACACCACAGACTGAACAAAACGAAGCATTGCTTGGTAATTGGTCAAAGATAGTTAAGTAAATACTGTCATACTAACAATCTGACATGATGAATTTCACAGTTTAACTAGGAGTTCTTGTCAAATGTAGGTGTTTTGGTTTGACTGTATATATTTATATATTTTAAAATATCTTCTTTTGTGTTCTACAAAAGTAAAAAAGTGACGAGGATGTGTAAATGAGTGTGTTAACTATCCCTTTAAGAATTAACAAATACAATATACAAACACAAAATTGTGTCCTTAACAGTTTTAATATGTAGGAAAAGACTAAAATATTTTGACTATGCTTTGTGGCGTGTATTTTATACAAATAACATACTTACTTGATTATTTGTGGTGAAATATTTCATGCTTCAAATATTCAAACAGGCTTTACAGGCATTTATTAAAAAAAAAAAACAGATAGACAGCAGCTCTAATATAGCACAATTTTGATTGTCGGCCCTCATATGAGAATAAGAGCGCTTACTAGTGCTACATTAAGTGCTGACTTCAGTGGAGTACTTACTCTCTGCCCTAGATTCAGGCAACCCACACTAGAGCTCTACATACAGTCACAAGCTCTGAGCAAAACGCTCGTATATTGACACTGAAGAAAGAGGTGAATGACATTTCATTTCGGCAGTCATTTAGGATAAAAACAGTGCTTCACCTGAATGAGCATTAGTGACTTTATACCGTGCACGCAACTCTATTTCCGACGAGGTCTGGGCTTCGGTTCGCAGTTTGTCAAATATGTTTACAACAGCAATTTTTCTCTCTCAAATGAAGCTTTATTTAGATGTGGATCAGTCAGAAGGCCTAAAGGGCTGGTTGTTAAACAGCATAAAGCAGAAATGAAATGCGTTTCAAGTATCGCAGAGTTTTGCACTCTTCGGCAGAACGGAACGAGGCGCACATTATTAACAAGAACTTTGCAAACTCAGGGAGATTTTCTCTAGGAGACTTGGAAAGTACCCGCTCCCTCCCTTTTCTCCCCCTCTTCTTCGTGAGAGAGAGCATGTGTGTTCGATTAACATTTGCCGGAGTATTTGTTTATGGAGTGCTCTCTCTCTCGCTATGGCCCCACCCCTGGAATTCCGGGTGTTCCATATTTCCCGAACATGGTTCAGGAATTCTTTGACCTGATTCCACCAACTCTAAGACCACGTCTCGCTTTTTTATCCAAAACTGCAGCACACACACACATGCAGCTTTATGATTCAAATGCTGCTAAATATATGACATTTAGCTTTTCTTTCTGCTAGCAAAGGGAAAACTAAATTTGCAAAACTATTTGGAGGAAAACACAACTATGTGTCTGCTTTTGACCCCCTCCCCTCTCTTTCTTTCCGTCTTCCTCTCTCTGCTTCTTTCCGCAGACAAACATGTCTTGTTAATCCTTTTGGCTTCCAAAACTATGAACAGGAAATGCTTCTTTTGCACTGGACAAATTTAACATTTCAGTCCCGTCTAAAATATTGGTGAGGAACAAAAATGGTGTCAAAGCTATTTTTAAAAATTAATTACATTAGTCCAAAACAGCTGTGAAGAGGCAACGTTTAATTAAAAAAATAATTTTCAATGCAAGGAAGGTCAAATAAACAGGTCAAGGTGTCTAAAATTAGATCATTTCACATTCAACCAATTGTTGGCTATACAAACACTCTCTCTCGATCCCCCCTCCCGCACGTTCTGTAGGGTAAAAACCATTTAATTCTGAACGGGAGAGTGACAGAGTGGACACCAGTAGAGGGAGTGTATGAAGAGTGGACTGCACATGTAACCAACCTATACGCCACTTCCTGAGAAGAATTTCCTCAGAAAAGAGACACTCCCTACAGCGGCGCACAACGCATCCAGTAGCAATCAGCACTGCAAGCTTCTGAAGGAGAGCAGGCCGTGTTTGTTTTGCGTTCCAAACATAGTCCTGTACGTCTGAGCTTGTGTGCATAACCTGCATGTACAAGAAGAAACAAAGTGTATATGAGAAAAGCTAGAACGCTTAATAATATATTAAAGGCATGCAATGTCCATACAAAATAAAAATCTAAATTCCTATGTGAGATGAATACTACGTCTGACTGTGATTCCCATAAACCTTTCTAAAACGTTAACATTTAAAGCAACATTTAAAGGTTGTTTTTAAACTACTGTTTTTGTTTAATAATTAACCTGACATATCAGCATACTGCTAGAAAACAACCCTGTGAGTAGCAGAAAAATTGGGAAATGCTGTTAATATCTTTTAGATGTCCTTTTTCCTGCTGTCCGTTTGAGCATGTCATTACTGGCAGAGCTGATTTGATGCTCGTATTTTCAGAGGAAATTGTTAGTTCTAATATTTCACTCACACATACACATACACACACACAGCGGTCTAAGCACTTCAAGGAGAAATGGGCCCTCTGCAGGAGAGCATTAGTAGGCGAACCTCGAAATCAACGCAAAGTGTCACCACAGCCATTGGATTCGTGACGCACACAAGCTGAAGGATAAAAATAGGGCAGCGGCTACACTCTTGAGAATGGCCGTAAAGCTGACACTTCCACGGGCGCTTAAATATCGGTGTAAACTGAATGTTACGAGTAACAGCTTGGAGAAGAAAAAACATTTGCTGCGAATTCGCTCATTCCTATGCTTCCAAAGCAGTGCGTGCTGCAAGCGCAACCTCTGTCTTCCGCTGTCACCCTGCAGCGCGCACACGTGGGCGAGACCGCGCACGCTCTGTTGAGCTGGAGGGAGGAGTAGGCACGCAAGTAAAACATGCATCCTGACATGTGGAACATTTAACTTGTGTGTCGCTACCGCATTACAGAACGCGTTTTATATTTCAAGAGCCATTTGCGCGATATGTTTGCTTGGAGAAATCTACATTCTTTACCTAAAATAGCATATTTAACTGTCATTTTCTCTTAAATATTTGACGTTATTATAAAATGCGTTCATTACGTATAGTATGTTTTTGTTTTGTTTGCTTGCTTACTTTATACGGTTATTTTGGTTCCACGTATTGAAAGGTTTACCTATGGCGGAGTGCACCTCGATGTCCATATCCACGTAGAAGTCATCAAAAATGCACCCCCCTTCGACTGAAGAGGGTAGTGAGGAGAATAATTTCTGGCACTGTGAACTACAGCGGTGTTTAAGATAATCTCATTTTAATTTAAACCAGATGATTTTTACCTAGAGTAACATACTACAAAGTCTTGGTGCATTTTTTAAATCCTTGGGGTCATTATTTGTACTTTGGTCTGAACCAAGGCTGCCATTCATGTTGAAATCAATGAAATTGATTACCAGATCAAGGACAGAGCCAAAGAAAATCCTATTTCTAGCCGTTAAAAACAGAAAGGTTGTTTTTGCTCTGTGTTTCTAAAATCTGACATAACAAATGCATGCTTTATAAAGAATTTGTAAATGTTATAGAGAAAATGTACATTTTGTAGACATACTGCACGGAATGCACCGACAGCTCTGAAAAATGCTTTTTTATTTAATTTTTATTACATTTTAAATCATTTGCTATTTGTTTGACAGATGTCTGATGCATTTAATCTGATACACAATCATAACTGCATAGCAGTAAAATATCAAGAGTAACTTTATAAATGCAACTGACAGTGTTGGGTTTTTACTCCCTAAAAAAAGTAACTAATCATGTTACATAGTTACTTTTTTATGGAAAGTAATGTGTTACATTACTTTTGTGTTACTTTTTAAATCTGGCCAGGGCTTGCTTGTTTGTTTATAATATAAAAATGTCTCATTTTGGCAAACGTAAAAGCCCTTTCACACAAAAAGTGAAATGAATGCACCTCAGGCTGAAAGAAAAGTAAATTCTTTCAGGAGAAGAACACTCTTCAGCAGAATGAAGCACAAATGTTAGTGTATATAAAATATTTTTTGCTTTTTAGTATGGTTGAACTGGATAATCGAAAGACAGGTCAGCAAAGATATTGGTTAATAAAGCAGGATTTATGATATTTGTGACCCTGGACCACAAAACCAGTCTTAAGTAGCATGGCTATATTTGTAGCAATAGCCAAAAATACACTGTATGGGTCAAAATGATCGATTTTACTTTTATGTCAAAAATCATATTAAGTAAAGATCATGTTCCATGAAGATATTTTGTAAATTTCCTACCATAAATATATCAAAACTTAATTTTTTATTAGTAATATGCATTGCTAAGAACATCGTTTGGTCTACTTTAAAGGCGATTTTCTCAATATTTTGATTTTTTTGCACCGTCAGATTACAGATTTTCAAATGGTTGTATCTCGGACAAATATTATCTTATCCTAACAAACCATACATCAATGGAAGGCTCATTTATTCGTATATGTGATGCATAAACCTTAGTTTCAAAAAATAAAAAATTAATTATTGCAGGTTTGCATCATATTCTGTGTTTACGTTTCACTGTTTTTTATTAATTTTGATGAATACTAAAGTTTTTTTTTTGTGAGTTAATGCACAATAATTACTCCTGATTGCCCGACAGGAGACTTGTCAGTCAATAAATGCTAAAACATAAAAATAAAAAAGGTAACTGCCGTTAATTTAAAAAAAAGTAACTCATACATTTTCTTATAAATTCAAAAGTAATGCGTTACCTTACTAGTTACTTGAAAAAAGTAATCTGATTATGTAACTCGCGTTACTTGTAATGCATTACTCCCAACACTGGCAAGTGAACATAAAAAAGTAAACAGCTTGTGTTGTTAGAACAAAACACTTCATATCTAGGTTAACCTAGGAAGATAACTAAACTTGAGTTTAGTTTAATACAAATGAAATTAAACACAAATACTTTCTTAACGATAGCCTATGCTCTTTATCGAAAATATGAGCAAATACCTAAATACTGTGTCTGTGTGTGTGTCTGTGCTTGTGCTGAAGATAAAAAGAGCTAGAAAAAGAGTTTGTGTGTGTGTGTGTGTACCTGTGTGAGGGAGAGATACAGCTCCCTCTTTCTTTCATTCTCTGTATCTCTCCAGTTTCCCTCCCCACCCACCCCCATCCCTTTGGTGAACACACCCTCGGTCCGTGGCATGCAGATGAGTCTCAACAGGTTACAGGAAGCTGAAATTCCAGAAGAGCTAGAAAGACTCAGACAGGAGAGGCTCATTTGTCACATATGACATCAACTCTCAAACATTTCTTCAGAAAGTCGTTGATTCTACTGAAAAAACTAGGCTGCATCTTAAGCAGGGCTCTTCATTTTTAATTAATTAGATCATTAAAGGTGTTCAGTGTAGACTGTTTTTTCTTTTTCTTTTTTTTTTTGCTATATGAGACAGCAGTAGCCAGGCCAGATAGAGGACATTTACAATTTTACAATTATTTAATGGTTGCAGCTCTATATTTATTTATATATAAATGGAGAATAGTTTATCTACGTTAGTAAATATAATCACATATGGTTTTACCCTGCCCTACATATCGCGTATTTTCATATTCTCACATTTTCTTCCAGAACTAATGCATGTAGAAATTGTCCGACAGACTTTGGAGGAAAGCAGGCTACTTTCCGACCGTTCGCTCAGCTTGCTTTACGGGAATAGAAACATGCGGGGAGATACAATCATTACCATGGAAACCAATCTTGCCTGAGGAGGATGGGGATGGGGAGGTCAGGACAAGTGGTTGCCTTGGAAACCGCACACATCGCTCACGCTCAGAGCCCTCCCTTAGCGGGCTGACGTATTGCAAAGGGGGTCGACGACTTTAATTGGCCGAAATTCAGCCTCTGGGCTTGACACCTCCCTCCCAACACAGTTCGTGCTCTTAAAGGGGAAATAAAACACAATTTGTGAACCGGGGCTAAAAATACTCCAGGAAAGGATAAGTCCAAATGGTACATGAATATAGGCTATGCGGGCTTGTTGGTAAAATGTCTCTGACTGGTGTTCCTGCTCTAGACGTTGCAAAAAATGGAAAGTGAATTGCGCAACAGACATAAGCTAAAGGGACATGAGAGCAGTTGTGTTTATGGGTGATACAATTCTGCAGCTAGCGCAAAACTTAAAGTCTAATAAATCTTGAAAACTCTCTCCCACAAGAATGTACAGATTACTTTCTTACTACAAAAAGATCAGTATGCTAATAATCTTAACTTTCAAACCGAGATACGCACATTTACGATTTATTTATAGGACATGGCAAGGACGTGAACCGTCACTATTTTTTTTAAAGCGCACTACCTGAAAACGTGGCCAAATGTAGCTAACAATGCACCAACACACTAAAATCATTGTCGTATAACAAAACAGACTGTTCAAAAGTATCCACAGACAGAAACATCTTACCGTGCAAAGCACCATCGCGACATACCGGTAAATTTACTCTACCAAATTTCGATTATATGTTACAGATCAATGCACTTGCCTCCTGGGTTACTCATTTATGCCTTTTGAGATGTGTCAGGATGTATTTTTTACCTCTGCAGCTTTGTCAGTCACCCTACTATTGTTTAAAAAATGTCTACTACAGGCTAGAACGTATGGTGGCGTCCGACCCTGTGAAATTGCATCTTGCGATTTATGTTAAGTTGATTACTTTGCCTTTAAGTTCACAAGGCATCCATCTGCCAAGCGGGGAAAGCTCCGCCCTGATATTTCACCCACTGGTCCTCCTGCCACCGGAATGCCCGCGAGTGTCCTGAGCAACGCAAATCACACTTCAAATCCCACAATGCTCCTCCTTTGATAAAAGTACTTCAGTGACGCCTCAAGACCGGGGAATGTAGTTTTTCTCACGTTAATTTAGAATTACGCTCATTAAACAATTTTATTTTTCAATTCTGATTATATTTGAGATTTTCTCATTTGACGGCGCGGGAAGGAACAGAAAATTGCCTTAGGTGGGTTATGTCAATATTAAAACGTATTTTCAGCAGTACAAATATTACATCTTTAATAAACGTCAGTAAAAAGACATTTAAATGGCTAAAACTTTACTTAAACCACGTAGACTGCATTTGTCATACAAACGCAAACCTTAACAGTAAACGATAAAAATAATTTCATAGTCATTCATTAAAATCAGTAAATGTTACTTTTTTGATGATTGAATTGTTGTTGCATGTTTTGCAATATTTGTTGTGACGCCAGATGGTAAGATGGTAGACCGACTTAGCTAACAAGAAAACGGTAAATCCTATATTCTCTCTGAAGCGTTTAGAAGAGAATTAATTTTCTTTCTGATGATGGAAGTTTATAGCCACTGACCTCTATCACAACTCGAGAGATACCATTGACTGATGATTTACTGTCGCTGGAGTAGCGTTTATGCGTTTTCTGTTTACCAATATATGAGATTATAGGACATAACAGAACATGTGTTGTAAATAAATGTTTTATGTGACTGTAAAATCAGTTAAAAGACTCTATATTACATTCTGATCACGCTCACCTATAATTTCTGGTGTTGTAGAAGAAGATCCAAGAAAGCAAATCTTGATCTGAAGACTTTCAAGCAAATGTTCCTGTGCGACCAAGATGAAAACATTCAGATTCAGGTAAAATAATAATAATAATAATAATAATAATAATAATAATAATAATAATAATAAAATAATAATAATTAGAAAGTTTCCAAATGTAATTTAAGCTGTTATACAAATTCAGTGATTGTTCTCACAGCCTCTATATGTGTTATTATTTGTACAGTAGATAGTTGCTTCATTTTATATTATTTATGTTTTTTTACGATTAATTTATTTATAAATGAACTAATCAAAGATCTGAAGCAATCATCTTGTAGAGTTTGCCCAGCAGCCATAGCAGTATTTTACTTACTGTTAAATTATTAATAATATTATTTTAAGCTTACTTAACATTTACTGTTGTTGATGGTTATATGAAATATAAACATTTAAAAATTCAAGTTAATGGTCAAGTTAAGTCAAAATCTTAAGGTCTTCATTAGATGGATAAGAATTTATTCCAGTCGAGCAAGAATGGAGCAAAACTTAATAAAACTTACATTAGTAATAAAAAAAGAAAAACTACATGTACTGTACAGGGTTCCTAAGCTCTTATTCCACATGATCTATGCACAAATAACGTGTAAGTTTCTTTTTCTTAAGTAAATTATAGTGAAACCTAAATTGATTGATCTTGAAATCTCCATTCATTATCCAACAAGTGTTTTATAGGGCTATTTACACCACCTACAATCACTGAATGTGACGCTCTCACCACACCCACTTAAGACAAAATGTGCTTTGAAAAAATGTGAGAATTGCTAGCAACTTGCAGTTGAAAAATTATGAAAAAGTTAAAAGGAAGCCTATAGTACCATAAGAGACTGTTGAAAGTGCTGCTAATTCCTCATGATGAAGCACTAGTGTCTGGGTATCACAGATCCAAATATTGAGACTGACCCCAACATGTGAGTAATGTCAGCGAATCGTAGATGGACAGACAGACATCCTCCAAGGATGCTGTTACGGTAATAGGGAATATATAATAGAATGGTATGACACTAAATACAAGGTGAAGCATCTTAATTCAGCTCCATGTTTAGAGGTCCATTAGACAAAATTAGCCTGCATTAGGACTAATAGTCTGCAGTCACTAAATATCGGTGTAGAATCCTGATGTGTCTCAAACTTCTTAGTTAGTAAAGAAAGCCTGCTTATTTGGAAATCTTTAAAATCACATATGATTAATGTGATTAACTACACCCTCAGATTAGATAATTAAAAGTACTTTAAAAAAAAAAAAGATTTGGAATAACAGTCTAGCATCATTTGCAGATGCCACTTGATTTGATATTTTGTTTTCTAATGCAATGACATTCATACATTTTAAATGTGTCTTAAGTGTCCAAATAGTAATATGGAATGGATGGATGCACTGCTGCACAAACATGTTGCATGAAAGGACAAAACTGACGCAGCACTGGCAGATTTATTAGCTAGTCACTATAAAGTTTTCGCTACTCAAAATCTGAATATGTATGCATTCTCGGTCCAAAGCAGCTATATATCTGCATGTGTTTCCTTAGTGCAAGTTATATCTTACCATCCAGTGCTGAATTACAGCAGTTTATTATTAAATCAGAGCTAATCTTTTCTTAAGACTACTACGTATCGTTACTGTAGCTCATGGACAGCTTTTCTGAAACTAATGTTGCAATGCCGCATGACAGAACACACTGCCAGCTAAAAATATATATCGAAATCACTGACTTAAGATTCCATCAGATACAAAATACACATGTAGGACAATTTCATCCCTCTCATAAGGTTATAAGACATAAGTTAACTATAATTGTATACTCTTTATACAATATATATTCTCTATACTCAATGTACTTATGGTTGGTGATATGTATTGGTTACTTGTTTACTGTTTTTTTCTACTTTCAATACATTGTGAAGATTTGGGTGTTTTTGATTTTGGGCATTGTTATGATGCAGAGCTGTAAGCTTTATTACTCACTACTGGAGATCTAAGGTTGTGTGTGTGTGTGTGTGAGAGAGAGAGAGAGAGAGAGAGAGAGAGAGAGAGAGAGAGAGAGAGAGAGAGAGAGAGAGAGAAAGAGAAAGTGAGATGATTAGGAATATCTGCATGATAGTCTCAAACACTGCTGTGATCTATCATAGTAGGAAGCACGAACAGCAATTAGAGAACGCAGCAAATGTTTGACATGAACAGAACCGAATCTGATATTTCGAAAATTCTAATCAATTTACCGCAATCAGTTTTTTTCACATTGTGCAGATGCAGACTGAAATACTGTAGAGAGGGGTCATTCAGATGTTTACTTCTGTAATATTATTGAGTCAAAGGTAAAACTTTTGAGTTGAAACAATCTATAAATATGATGAAATTACATAAACAGGGTTTTGTCGAGGTTTATAGAATAGTTTCTGACATGAAATGCGGTATAGCAGTTTAACAATTGATGTCATCCATTGACTCACTGAGCTTCGATTATATGAATATCTATTTAACAGTGCAAAAGGTAAATATTAGTGTGATTATCTGTTCTGAAATAAATACTTGTTAACTGTATCATCATTTTCTTCTTTCACTTTGTCTCAGACATCCATGTTGAATCAGTGTTAAATCAGTGACGCAACTGTATGTGTAAACCTTACTAAACTATATTGAAGCAACATAATACAATAGTTAAGACTAACGAATATGTAATATAGCATTTATTACATCTTATGTCAATTACAATTGCTGTCTTTGCATTTGAATCCTGCATTCCATTAATGTTTTTCTCATGTACCTGTTTATATAAAATGAAAATACATAAAATATTTAGATTTAGTTAGAATATTCATGTTTGATATGCTTTTACCTTTTGTATGTAAGTTGCAAATGAGTATAATGTTATTAAAATACTGACAACCGAAAACAGTGTGATTCAGTTTTAATCACTCTCAAAACGACGAGGCTATAATAACTCATACAGAGTGCTTTTCAGTTGTGTTAATGTTACAGTCCTTAGTACTTTTTAACTTATATTTGAGTGAATTTGTGTCAGATCCTTCAAGAAGTCTCTCCAGCACACATGACAAGAGCACGCACTCCGATGTACAATGCGCCTCATGAGAACATTCCAGTTTGGTAAAGTCAGTTTGGAATTTGAATAGCACAGAAGAACCGCCTCTCTGCGATTGGCCGAGATCAAAACCTCTGGGTGGAATTCGCTTGTCACTCAGCGCTATTCTCGGCTGCTGATTGGCCGGAGGCGAAGTGGGCGGAAAGTTCTTGGCCATATATATACTATGGCAGCAAGCGCAGGCTAATGATTGCCTACGCTCACACGTTGAGGCAGAAACGACCACGTTCAATGTTTCTCCACAGAGCTGACTTAAGCCTTCGTCCCCGCACGAAATATCGTGATTCTGACTAAAAGAAAGTTTGTTTCCTTCGTCGGAGAGGTGGGAAAAGATCACGAGCCCGACCATGATCAACACCATGGAGTGTGCAGTGGATGCACAAAGTCTCATCTCGATATCTTTACGGAAAATCCACAACTCCCGTACGCAGAGAGGAGGAATCAAGCTGCACAAAAACCTGCTGGTCTCCTATGTGCTGAGGAACGCCAGGCAAGTCTACATGAACGAGAAGTACGCCGAAATCTACAGGATGCAGCAGTACGAGGAGGTGATGACCGTCTGCAACGAGATCCAGGAGCTGAACCCGCTCGACCTGGTGGAGGACTGTGAGGAGCAGACGGCGGACTGCTGCGGCAGCGCGAACGAGTCGGCGAGCCTCTGCGGCGCGCTCCTGCCCGTCAGTCACCAGGCTCCGTCGGTGCAGCACCTCCAGCCCAGCAGCGCCTGCTCGGTGCCCCTGGCTCTCCAAAGCGAAGAGGTGTGCAAGGCGCCGGAGCCCTCGTTCTACCGCAGCTGCTGCGCGGAAGCCTACCCCGTGTCCAACTGTGACTTTTCGCCGGTAAACAGCATGCACTGCAACAAAACTACAGTGCTCGATTTGGACACGCATGTCGTTACCACGGTGGAGAACGGGTATTTGCATCAGGACTGCTGCGCTTCGCTCCAACAGTGCTGCCAGGGCGCACAGAGCCCGGCCAAGAAGCGCAAGCTTGACTTTGGGTACTACGTGTCCGAGATCGAGGAGGTACCGGATTTTACGCCGTGCAAAAGAGCGAAATTCGAGGACTCTTCATACGCGAGCACGGAGCCCTTGGACACGTCGAACATTTCCAACCTCATCTCGATCTTCGGCTCGGGGTTTTCGGGACTGGTGAGCAGACAAGCGGACTTGGAGCAAGCCTTAAACGGACAGTTCTGTAGCAAACAAGCCCTGGCGAGTTTAGGGGCTTGGACGAGAGCTATTGTAGCCTTTTGACTCTGTGGTTAATGCGTTAATACAGATACTTTATGAAATTGTACAAAGTCTAAGACAAATTGACTTTTATTTTTGCAGCAAAGTTATTTAAGCGTTTTTTATTTTGGTTCGTTTTTAGTTTCGTTTCAGTGGGGGAGGCGGACAGTGGTTGTAGCCTACCACTTGTGATGATGTATCCTTTAAAAACAAATGTCGATATCACAACAAACGTTTTAAAACGAAGTTGAATTTCGTTGCCTTAAACCCAACGCAGACTGCTAGCTATGGCCACAAACATGGGAAGTCTCTGAATGTTTCGCTCGTGGATTGTTTCTTTTTTCTCTCTCCCTTCCCAGGAACTTTTACAAAGATGTATTGTAAAATAACATTACAACCCATGTAATGTTGGGAATAACAGGCTGCAAACGGAGAAGCCTACCCACTGCACGCTTATTTCTCACACAGTACACACCACACTTTAAGCAGCCGTGTCACATTTTCTAACGTTTTCACGTTTCCAGTTAACCAGTAGAACAGGCTACAACAACAAGACTGCCTGAGCTCCTGCTGTCGCTAACCTAGAGCTCCAGGAAGAGGACTGGCTCACACACAGACTACATTCTGTAATATCACACAAGGCAATCAAGTAGGCTAATGAAGGTGCAATATTTGAACCCCCTCCCTGTCGGACTTTCTGTTGTTTTCTGTATTCTGAAATGTGCTGTTGAAAGTGGCGAGGACTGGTGCGTTTTGTTGACTGCACTGACCTACAGCTCCAGTTCCTCTCTTTGAGTGTGTTTGTAGTTCGCCTATGCCAGTCACCTCATCAACACTGAACGTTGGGGCCATTAATTAACACTACAACTCCCATAATGCACGCCGTGATTTAATCTGCCAGGTATTTTTGTTGAATCTCCAGCGTTAACCATTTCCCGCCCCCTGACTCTCAGAAAAAGTTTAAGCCTTCACAGTAATTCATGATGCCAGCATTTGCTTGGTTTTGTGGGTTTGATTTTATTTTCTACAAACTTAGACCTTTTGTTCTAAAAAGGCAATCTCATAAATTAGCCATACGTCCTCACATTATATAAGCACTATGTGTACTGAATTAAAGACGTTTTCAGACGTATTCTCCATATTTTGTTGGTATTCTTGTATTTTTGTGCATATTAAATTGTATATCACCGGGTAAAACTGTTTTAGAAAGTATTTGTTTAAAATTTATAACCTTAATAAAAAAATCAAACTTACTTCGCATTGCCTCTTCTTCTTTTTTGACAAACCATTACAGCTGCCTTCAAACGTAGGCCTCATGATATTGAGCTTGACTCAAAGCAACACAACAGAAAGCTTGCGCTTCATCTGCCGTATCCAAAACAACTCACTGTAAAAGAAAATGCCAGATTTCCAATCAAGTTTTAGCACACGTTTCTAGAACTCTGTGGCTCCAAAATGGCCATCACCTTACATTTAATTTCAGATATATGCCATTACCTGAGGGATAATAAACTTTCACCTGCAGGACAACTCATGAAAAGGAAAGCATACGTACACACAAAGTAAAGGGTATAAAACGGAGCATATCATTTAGTCACAAGCCCACATTCAAAACTGGGGTTTTGAAGCAAGGACCAGAGCCCCAAAAGCAAACTTTTGCCTGACACACGCAGCACGTCCTATTGGCGGGCACTTTTATAGCCAGAAACTCTCGCTAAACTTGCAGACTGTGTTATCTCTGCTGTATGCCACATGGTGGTGTTCTTCAAAATCAATGAATGAAGGTATTAGAGCGCCTATGTAGCGGCACCTCGGGCTGACCTCGAATCCGCTGCTCCCTGCAACCCCCTCCACCCCTCCCCTCCCCTCCCCGTCCTCTCTCCGGTCTCTCTCTCTCTCATCTCTAGCCGAAACCTCTCGACTCCTCTCAATCTGAGATACCGCAGTACGCCCGACACATCAACGTCCAACACACATAGGCTGTTATCAAGTCGTTGTCATGGCTATTTTCGACGAGCTGCTTCGCGCACGTTTAAATATCGCTAAAAAAGCAGGTAATTCGGTCGTGCGTTATGTTGTGTACTACATTATGACTGAACGTTTACAACCGTGCAAATACGTTGCACGGTTGCATCGAGCTTGGTTTGTGTTGCGACGACACGTCTGTGAAATAACTGAACGATTCAACAAGGTTAAATTAATGTCGGCTACATAGCGTGAAACGTTATATTTGAAACTTTTTGTTTGTTTTGTTCCGAATAAGGCTGGTGTTGGGGGAAAGGGGTCTATGCTAACGTTTCCAAATCTTATTTTATAAAAAGACCGTTGGTATATTCGTTTAATTTTTTGACAGGCGATGCACAACACTGTCTGTGGTGTGTGGCGAGCTCCTCCGCGTGGCCAACGCGGGAAACGCTACCATGGAGAGCGAATGCAGATTTTCTCATTTTACATGATGCGCCGTCAATTATACACACGCACAGAACATTCGACATAGATAGCACGTGTTTCATTAGTCGGTGGACGTGATATATATACTAAATACACTTCTGTTTACACCTTCCAAAATGAGCAGCCTTGTGAAACGGGCTCAGTGGTAACATCAAATGTTAATGAAGACAAAAGGCACGACTTTAATCTTATCTTATCTCAACTGCGCCTGTTGAACTCAGCAGTGGAGCCTGCGCCTCAATACAACTGAATAGAAACGGGGGGAGGCGGATGGGTGTTGGGGGTAAATTCGACATGCGTTCGTGTCAATTACTCAGCAAGCTGTGCGAGTTTCACAGTGGGGCGGCTGGACTACAGTGACTGGGCAGATGCTGAATTTGGCAACCACTGAAAATGACTCAACTGAAACTAAACAATGTGAATTGGCCTGGTCCGCGCGTAGGTCTTGATATGCACTGTGTGGACCATATAGTAGCAAATTTGCTTCAGAGAAACCTTTTTATACATCAAAAATTACCTTATGGAAATCACCGTTTTTTAGCATCACAATTTAAGATGAAATGTGCATATGACCATTTTACCTCAAATCATTAACTATAATAGTAATAATTGCCATCTGGCCGACATATCTTTCCCTTAATGAGGTAGTGAAACCTTTTGTTTGAATTATATACAGTTTTAGATGAATAGCCTGATAAGCCTCTGTACTATTAAAAGAGTCAATTAATTGACTGAAAACTTAATTTTGTTGTTTGGGAAGCAGATAAATATTATGTGCTATGTGCCATTATTAAATCAGTAGTTCCATTCTATCTAAAAAGTATCTTTTTTATTACACGCAGAAAGTCAATTGTAAGACACTAATGCTTTTGACCATGGTTATTCTGTTGTAACTGGAGACAACACTTAAAACATGGAGCTGGCTGCAAGAAACGGTTTAAGCAAATCCTTAGTTATAATAATTAGCAAGGTCATTTTAATTTATACACTACCAGTCAAAAGTTTTTGAACAGGAAGATTTTTTAATGTTTTTTAAAAGAAGTCTTATCTGCTCACCAAGCCTACATTTATTTGATCTAAAGCACGGCAAATTAGTAACATTTTAAAATATTTATACTATTTAAAATAACTGTTTTCTATTTGAATACATTTTAAAATGTAATTTATTCCTGTGATTTCAAAGCTGAATTTTAAGCATCACTACTCCAGTCACATGATCCTTCAGAAATCATTCTAATATTCTGATATGCTGCTCAA
>JAHKKF010523797.1:0-14297 GCA_019740295.1 Labeo calbasu | reverse complement strand
AAAATTAGCTTTTAGCAGTGCAGTATATGCGTTACAATGTTTCCTCTTTCTCCTCCAAGAAAACCAGAAATGCTGATACTATTTTAAGTGTCATGTTTAGGTACAAATAAGCAAATACTTTAATGACTTCGGATGCACATACTGTAAGTGATGCGCAGGTGCAAATGCCTGACCAAATTAAAAATGCACTGTGTAAATAAGTTCAGACCACTCATTTCGCTTCACAGCTGTTAATGCACAATCACCATTTTAGATTGACTAGCTGTAATACTCTATACGTTTTCTATTTGAACTGAAAGCATGTATCTAGGCTATGTTTCAGAGCAAAACGCAAAACTGTGACATTTCATTCACTGATACGCTTCACTCGGCAGAGCTAAAACCGGCGGTGCACGTCCTCGTCGGAAACCCACCAAAATAAAAACATGCTGATTTTAAAAAGTATATTAGAATCATATAGTATAAAAGTAGCATCAAATTTTTTGAATCTTGTAGTCTGTATTAAAGGTCTGCTGATGCATGATGCAACACGTATGATTATTGGTGTTGAATATCATTTCTAAATGCATTTTCACTGCTAGCTTCTCGTTTCACGCCTAGACTCTTGCTTGCTCACTCTCTCTCCTTCAGTTTATCTCTCTCTCGCACACTCACGCAGTCATCAGAAAGAAAGCTATTGTAACCTTATTTCATTCCCTGGCTGATAACTTTTTCTGCACATTATTCAGAAAAGAAAATCACATTTTCCTGTGTGAGAGACACTTCCTGGTTTGTGTGTTAGGATAAGTGTGTTACGATAAGTTTCCATTTTAATTAGTTTTTAAAACTTTTATTTCATGGATTTTGGAAACATATGAACTAGCTGAAAAATATTGCTTTTAGTGTGTTTTGTTGAATGTTAATGAGGTTTTGAACTGATTTGAGGATTTTCTGAAGGATATGTGAAGATTGGATTGTTATACTAATGAAGAATTTAATTAATTGATAAAAGTGAATCCGTGTGAATCCAAAATGAGATATTTATGGCGTCTGTATGTGTTTATACACTCCTAAATGTTGATAAATTCACTTATAGCTTTTTACATATTTAAATTTAAGGAGAAATGGACCAAAAATATTGATTATCTTTGTTGATGGGACTTTCACGTTTTGTTCTACATGTAATGTTAACCACAGACTTTATTTTTATGTTATCCATATCTGCTCTTGTAAAAACCCTTTAGAGATTACTTAAAAAAATGCTATTAATTATAAAAAAAAGACAAGTGCTTCCGTCCTGTCTAAACTTCCTGTTTCAGTAAGAAGTATGTCACCACAGGAAAAAGAACTGTATATATATATTAAACCATCGCGTGGGGTCTTTAGAGCCTGAATTATACTGTATGTAGACATGAGTCAGATTTAAAATATTTAAACCGTGCTCTTGAAAATGTGGTTGAGATTTATGATGCATTTTTAAATATTGTCCACTTGCAAGCTGACAGCTTGATCTGCAAGTTTGAAGCATCCCGCAAGTAGATAGTCAGTTCTTATTCTTCTAAATAAATAAGCAGAGTGAGCGAGAGAGTAAAACACGCAGAAAGAACTTGCAGCGAGAGCGGAGCGAGATAACATGCAGGAAATTGAGAAAGGATGACAGCTCTGTGTGAGCCAAGAGATGCTCGAGATCTTGCTCTGCAGTTCTCTTAACCTTTGCACAGGCCTTAAAGACAGATACCTTAAATTCACAGTTTGAACAGAGGAGAGAATGAGGAGGGTAGAGCAATCATTATGCACTTAAAATTACTGTCACTTTATAGCTCATTGTATATGAGCTCTCCTAACAACCCCAGACCATATCAGGCAACGGTCGGTTTGCTATCCACAGAATGATTTGCATAGATATTGTCCATTACAATACAATGCACTTCATTTTTGCTTAACTTCTGCATAATTGCTAACCTTTATGATCATTAAAGGTTGCCAGGTCCAGAAAAGATGAGCGTATTGTTGCAGATTTGGAATGAGGAGTATTTTAAAAACAATAATGAGCTAGGTCTTTCTACTCTATGTAAGGGTTTAACCAGATTTTACCAGATTGCTTTACTGTAAAATGATTTGTAAAAGTGAAGGCATTTTATTAATTATAATAAATATGGCAGTGTTCAGGTGAACTGGATTCCAGAAAGTGTTTTATTTTATTTTATTTTATTTTCCTTGTAAAAAAAAATACAATATTTTTAAAATACTATTTAAAATATTACTTATTTTCATATTATTATTGTTGTTATGAACTATTGTAAACAATTATAGTAATATTTATATTTTTGTTCATATTCAGTATTTTAATTTAATTTATTTTATTTCATTATGATTCATGTAATGAAAATTAAACATATATTACATTATAATAAATTCTGTAGTGTTCAGGTGAGCTGGATTCCAAGAAGTTTTTTATTTTATTTTATTTTTTATGTAAAAATATGTTTAATATTTTATTTAAAATATATACATATTTAAAATATTACTCAATTGTTGTTGTTATTGTTGTTATTACTGGTATTGTTTGAAATGTTCATATTTATATTTTTGTTCATATTCAGTATTTTATTTTATTTTTTATTATGATTCATGTAATAATAATTACACATACATTACATTATAATAAGTACTGCAGTGTTCAGGTGAGCTGGATTCTGACATTGGATTTGATTTGATTTTTATTATGATTCATGTAATAAAAAATACACTTAATATTCTATTTAAAATATATACATATTTTTTAAATATTAATTAAAATGTTCATAGTTTTATTATTATTGTTGTTATTGCTATTATTGTTAAAAATGTCCATATTTATATTTTTATTCACATTTAGTATTTTTTATTTATATAAAAATATGTATATTTATATATTTTTTTATTTTATTTTATTAGGACTCATGTAATAAAAATTACACATACATTACATCATAATAAATACTGTAGTGTTCAGGTGAGCTGGATTCCAATTTTTTTTATTATGATTCATGTAATAAAAAATACACTTAGTATTCTATTTAAAGTATATACATATTTAAACTATGATTTAAAATGTTTATTATTTTTATTACTATTAGTGTTTAAAATGTTCATATTTATTTTTTTTTATATATTTACTGCTATTAATAGTAGTAGTACTTGCAGTAGTAATTCTGCCTTGCATAATATTTTTACAAAGTCACTTATTTTTTAAAGTTCAACGTGGACTTCATGTGTATTAAACGGACATAAACAAAAGAGATAATTAAATTATTAATCACAATTATTTGTATTACAGTTAATCACCAGCCACATTTTCACAGCTTTGACAGCTCTAGTGGAGGGAGAGAGAAGTGCAGTGCAGACAGAGCAGCTACTTCTGCTAACAGACGGACAAACAGATGGAGAAGTGTTTTAAGTGTGTGTGTGTGTGTGTGTGTGTGTGTGTTAGAGGTTGACTCTGAGTCACTGTACGGCCCATCCAGGAAATGAGCACCTCTCTGCTCTGCTGCACTAAGGCCTACATCACGCCTCTCTGTCTGTCTGTCTCTGTCTTACACATACACACACACACAGAGTGTATGAGAATGAACTACAGCTCCCTCTAGAGTTTCTATGCCTTAAATGCCCCTTTTCTATTTTTAGGAGCTAAAGAAAGACTCGAAAAAAGAGGTGAAGAAGGAGTCCAGTTTGGCCGGATCCAAATCAGACCTGTCCAATGGCAGCGCCAGCCCAAAATCAGAGCCCAGCCTCAGACCCGCCAAGAAAGGTAGCATATCTGATCCGCTCCTGATCCGAAAAGTAGTCCAGTGCTTATTCAGCACAATACACCCACACAAACACACCCTCATCTCTCACAGGACAGGATTTGGGGGTGGTTAAAGTTTCTGTCGATCGAATATTCAGTTAAACAGAGATCTGGCTCAGGTTTGCTTCTGGCAAATGAAAAGAGTGATAGTTAAATCAAAAAATACTATCGGGGAAACTCTCAAGCCTTCGTAAATTTGCCAAGTCACCCATAGAGGTCCAGAATACGTCTGTCAGACGGCTCATAATGGGATTATGTGTGTGTAATTGAGCCTTTGAGAGTAAGTACAGTATTACTCTCCTCAGACCAGAAACCATTTAGTCCTACTGCTTCCTGTGTGTGATGTTACGTAATTAAACATTATTAAATCTCCAGAACTTAGATAATTATAGAAACTTAACATGTTGTCTTTTGGGGCCACTGTGTGAGTGTATTGTCAAATTGAATTAAATACAAATGCACAATTAAAAAATAATGAAACATAACAGTAGGACATGTACTTTGACCTTGTAAAAATTACTACATTTGTACTGATTTTGTGTAATCTTGTGAAGATATAATGACTTTTAGTATTTTTACTTAATAATGTTACGTACATAATTAATTAATTAAAGGGATAGTTCACCCAATAATGGAAATTCTGTCATTAGTTACTCACCCTCATGTCGTTCCAAATCCAACCTTTGTTCATCTTAAAAACACTAATTGTGATATTTTGGATGAAATCTGAGAGCTTTCTGCAGTGTTGCCAAGTCTGCGATTTTCCCACGGAATCGGGCTACTTTAATACTGTTGCCGCGGTTTGTTTTTCATGTCCACGGTTTAAAGCGACCTCAATAACGTGATATTTAACCCCTGGAATGCGAATTTTACCAGGGGAACCTTGACAAAAAACGTGTATTTTTACCGGGGAACCCCCTTCAAAATGTGATTGGGCTAGTTTTGAGTAGCAATTGGGTGCGGTTTTTTGTGAAAACCTGGCAACCCTGGCTTTCTGACCCTGCGTAGACGTTCAAGGCCCAGAAGGGTAGTAAAGACATTGTTAAAATAGTCCATGTGACATCAGTGGTTCAACTGTAATAGAGCTATAAAAAGCTATGAGAATACTTTTTGCACGTTGTGGTATGTGCGTCGAAGACTGACATGGAAGAGAAGAAATTGTTGAGTAGTCTTTATTTTTGTTTTCTTTGCACACAAAAAGTATTCTCATAGCTTCGTAACATTACGGTTGAACTACTGATGTCACATGGACTATTTTAACAATGTCCTTACTGCCTTTTTGGGCTGTTTGAACATTTCAGATGTGTTACTGTCTATGCAGGGTGAGAAAGCTCTCAGATTTGATGAAAAAAATCTTATTTTGTGTTCCTAAGATGAACAAAGGTCTTACGGGTTTGGAACAACATGAGGGTGAGTATCAATAGAATTTTCATTTTTTGGTGAGCTATCTCTTTAAATAAATAAATAAGGTGACAAAACCCTCATCTGCCAGTTACCATTTTCACTATCCTACTTAAAAATGGGACAGATACTCAGCCGGTTTCTGAAACACGACCTTTGTTTACAGCCCTCAATTCACATCACCTGATTTTCAGACAACAGCGCTCGTGTTGGTTCATGTGACTTTAATTTGTTTTGCAGATAGACATGTTGGCTTCCAAAGGAAATGTGAAGCAAAATATGTGTGTGTCCTTTGTTTCTACAGAGTATTAAGTTTTAAAATCTTCAGACATTCTCACTTGTGCTTTATGGCGTCAAGATAATAATATCCGTAGTTGTGAGCCGGGCTGCCCATGTTCTCTATTCTGTAGAGAACTGAAACCCTGGGTATCTCTTGTCAGAGACTATTTGTTGTCATAAGCCACAGAGGTCTGTGTGTTCAGTGAGTAGTCTTGGAGCAAAATGCTTAGCTAATTGTTTAGCGCAAAGTAAAGGGAGGAGAGACACCTAGTGCTGGAATGTATAAGTGCAGCACTGTTTTCAGCATGGATAATAACAATGTTTTTTTTAGCAATGATTTCTAAAGGATCATATGACACTGAAAACTGAATGATGCTGAAAACTCAGCTTTGACATCACAGGAATAAATTAAAATTTTAAATATATTAAAATAGAAAGCGGTTCTTTTAAATTTTAAAATATTTAACAGTATTCCTGTTTTTACTGTATTTAAATCTTACTGACCCCAAACTTTTGAAAGATTAAAAATATCAATTTTCATAATTTATCCATGTTTCGTGTAAACAGGTGAGGCAATCAGAAAAAGGCGTTGCAAAGCTGCCTTTAGCTACGCTCCACAGAATGAAGATGAGCTTGAACTGAAGATCGGAGATGTTATTGAGATTCTGGGAGAGGTGAGTACTGTATAACTATAAGTTCTAGTCACATTATGATATGAAGTTGAAGTCAGAAATTTACATACACCTTACAGAATCTGCAAAATGTTAATTATTTTAACAAAATAAGAGGGATCATACAAAATGTGTTATTTTTTATTTAGTGCTGACCTGAATAAGTCACCTGAATAAGAATTTCACACGAAAGAGTCCACAAGAGAAAATATTCAAATGGTTGAATTTTTAAAAATGACCCTGTTCAAACGTTTACATACACTTGATTCCTAATAATGTGTTGTTACCTGAATGTGTTTTTTCAGCATGTTTGTGTATTTGAACTTTTTGCGACAATGACTGTATGATTTTGAGATCCATCTTTTCACACTGAGTACAACGGAGGGACTCATATGCAACTATTACGGAAGGTTCAAACACTCAATAATGCGTCAAAAGGAAGCACGATGCATTAAGAGCTGGGGGTGAAAACTTTCGGAATTTAAAGATCAAGGTAAATTTGACTTATTTTGTCTTCTGGGGAACATGTAAGTATCTACTGTAGCTTCTGAAGGGCAGTACTAAATGAAAAAAATATGATATTTAGGCAAAATAAGAAAAATGTACACATCCTCATTCGTTCAAAAGTTTTCACCCCCCGACTCTTAATGCATCGTGTTTCCTTCTGGAGCATCAGTGAGCGTTTGAACCTTCTGTAATAGTTGCATATGAGACCCTCAGTTGTCCTCAGTGTGAAAAGATGGATCTCAAAATCAAAAACACAGCTGTGGATCATTCAGGTAACACCACAGTATTAAGAGTCAAGTGTGTTATAAATTCAACTATTATTTTCTCTTGTGGAACATATTTAAACATCTTTTATGTGAAATATCTTATTCAGGTAAGTACTAAATAAAAAATAACATGTGTTTTGTATGATCCCTCTTATTTTGATCAAATAATTAACATTTTGCAGATTCTTCAAGGTGTATTTAAACTTTTGACTTTGACTGTATTTTTCAAATATAGAACCTCTTATTTATTTGTAGTGCTTGAAACCGCTTCTGTCTGTGTTTGTTGGTTCAGGTGGAGGAGGGATGGTGGGAAGGTGTTCTTAATGGCAAAACTGGGATGTTCCCTTCTAACTTCACCAAGGAGCTGTTGGCCGAGGCTGAGGATCTGACCCCACAGGACGACACACGCAGCACACGAACCAGTCAGTCTGCATCACACACTCATTTGATCTAAAACCGCTTCCTCATCTTACCAGCTACATGTCTGTGAAGATTTACAGACATCCAGGTCATGATAAAATGGAATGGATTTTTTTTTTTTTGAGCATGTTCTTTTTTGTTTTTTAATTCATGACATATTGTCTTACTGAAGTGGTAAACGAGCAAGCAAGCAGATGGTGAAACATGAGTTTCATCCCATCGCATATGACTACGTGATTCACACCATTAGGCAAGCAGCTCCCACAGTTATTTGCAAGTCTTGTGATGTAACAGAGTAAAACAAGGTTAAGTGTGGGGGAATCTCCACCTCCTCCCTACGGCTGATGAAGTAACTTGGATGAGTGGAGAAATAAATTTAATACGTGGAAGAAATGCATCCAGATGCTTTAAAATAAGTTTTACACATTAACCATTCACTTCCTCCCCTGATTTTAACCAATGAAAATTATTCATTTTAATTAGATTAATTTAAAATTGAATTCAAATTGTAATATTAAATCAAATTAAATATTAAATTAAATTAAAAATGAATAAAAAAAACTAATTTTATTACAAAACAATGAAAACAACCATCAACCGACAACAGAGAACTGTGAACGTGCAAATGTGTTTTGAAATTATTTAAATATTTTCATAAAATCTAAACTAAATAGGTCAAAGGGATTTGACTGAATCTCTAGCCTAATAAATGTATGCATCAATCTCACCATTTTTACTTTAATTTAAATTTTTAATTTCAATTTTAATTAATATTATTTACACTGCTGTTGCAAAGTTTGGGGTTGATAAGATTTGTATTTATTTATTTGTATTTATTTATATATATATATTTGGTATATATATATTTGGTATATTTTTCTATATATATATTTTTTTTTAAAGAAGTCTTTCACACCCACCAAGGCCACATTTATTTGATCAAAACATTTTAAAAAAGTAAGATTATGAACATTTTTACAATTTAAAATAACTTTTATATTTTAAAATAGCATAAATCAACAATCATTATATGTTGATTTGATGCTCAAGAAACTATTATTATTGTCATTGTTGAACACAGGTGTGCTGCTTAGTTTTTTTGTTGTTATTGTTGATTTTTTTTTTTTTTTTTTTTCAGGATTTTTTGATAAATTTGAAAATTCAAAACAGCATTTATTTGAAATAGATTTAATAACAATATAAATGTATTAACTGTCAGTTTTGATCATTTTAATGCATCCTTGCTTAATAAAATATGAATTTCTTTAAAAAAAAAAAATCTTACTGACCCCAGACTTTTGAACAGTACTGTATATTAATTAATAGTTATTTATATGAATATTTTTAAAATAAATAATTGTGTTCATTAACATTCATCTTAACTGTGACATTAAAATTTATATCAAGAATTGTGAAATTTCACTTGTAATACCAATACCAGCTAAATTTCGCAATGTCATTCTCACAGCTAAAATGAAAGGGATAGTTCACCCGAAAATAAAAATGCTGTCATTAGTTACTCACCCTTGTGTCGTTCCAAACCCGTAAGACCTTCGTTCATCTTCAGAACACAAATGAAGATATTTTGAGGAAATCCGAAAGCTTTCTGAGTGGTTCAAGGCTCAAAAAAGTAGTAGGGACATTGTTAAAATGTCCCTTTGTATTCTACGTGTAAAGAAAACAAGATCAAAATTTCATCAAAATATCTTCATTTGTGTTCTGAAGATGAATGAAGGTCTTACAGGTTTGGAATGACATGTGGTTGAGTAATTAATGATAAAATTAATTTTTGAGTAAACTATCCCTTTAATCTGCGATTGGCGAGCTTCCCTGGACAAATCGTCTCTAACAGTTCAACTGTGAAGAATGCTGCATGCAAAGGTGCATGCAAATACTCGAATCCTCCTTTGAAACATGTTTGTGTATCTGCAGGTGTGAAGGACAGCACCGGCTCAGAGAGTGATGGTGGCGACTCCAGTAGTTTACGGTCTGAGACTGGTAGTGTGTCCTCCAGCTCTGAGATTCAGCCCAAAAAGGTTCGGGGGTTCGGCTTCGGGGACATCTTCAAAGACCAGCCCATCAAGCTCCGCCCACGATCCATTGACATGGACAGTGAGGGAGATAAGGTGAGCTTGTATTATTGGAGTCTTTATTTTTAATGAAGCAAAAGTGAAGTGTATGTGCGTTTCTCAGATTTTACGACTCTCTTTCTCAGTAATTACAGTCAGGCCGTCTGTATCTTGGTCCCCTGCGTTCACTCTGCCTTTGGCCCCACAGTCTTTTGTTCATTAAAACCTTTCCGTCTTCCTGTCCCACTGAGAACGGCATGCATCCCTTTGCTCATTTGCTCATTTTCTCTATCCATCGTTGGCTCTCATTATTAGTCCCACATATAATTTATGTCTTTTCCAAACATTATTTTGTTTAATTTTTTTTTGTTTGTTTGTTTGTTTTTTTGTTTTTTGGTGGGTTTGTGTTATTGCGGAAACTTTGTGTTTGGTATATGTGTGTGTGTTTTTTTTTTTTTTTTCTGAAGTTCTTGCTCAGACGTGCGAGTCACTGTGGTTAGGAAGTCAATGGTTAGGTGTGTGAAATGGCAAAGTAGCATACTATGTATACTATTTCTACAGTACACAGTAGGTACCAAACATATGTGAATTCATTTGATTTCTGTTGATGATTCTATTTATATTGATTTCTTTAAACGTATCTGTTTTGCTTAATTTTGGATATTTAATTATGCATGCAAATTTCCCCCTATTTTTACATTTAGATTACCTGCCATCATCTATCACTTAATGTGAATCTTTAAAAACACAAATAATTTAGTAATACTGTTAAATGTAATATTTAGCAAATATATTCCATTTTTTATACTGTGCATTATTTTATAATTAATTTTAGGTGCATTTTAACTAGTTGCATTTTAAACAAGTATTCCTTTCAAAAATAATTAATATAAATATGTAAAATAAATATTTATTGGTTTAAAACGCATATGCTGCTCTCATTATTGTACTCATTAGGGCTGCAAAACGATTAATCGTGATTAATCACATTTAAAATAAAAGTTTATGTTTACATATTGCATGTGTGTGTGCTATGTATATTTATTACGTATATATAAATACACACACATACATGAATATATTTTAAAAAATATTTGTATGTATATACATTTATACTTGTATATAATTTATATCATATATTAATATAAATATTCAAAACATATTTTTCCTTAAAGGGGTCATTGGATTACTATTTTCCACAAGTTGATATGATTCTTCAGGGTCTTAATGAAAAGTCTATAATATACTTTGGTTAAAAATTCTCAATGGTTGTGTAAAACGACACCCTTTTTACCTTGTCAAAATGAGCTCTGCAAAAATCGTCCCATTCTAAGGGGTTGTTCCTTTAAATGCAAGTGAGCTCTGCTCGCCCCGCCCCTCTCTTCTCTCTGTGGAGTGACGAGCCTGTTTACTTTAGCCGCGTTTAGCCGCTAAACTTCCTAACTAGCACGTTATTAGGACAGGCGATTGCAAAGATTCATAAAAAAAACCCTTATACTCACTTCTGCTGTAAGTGAACCTGGATCACTAATGATTCACGTCATTAATGTTCAAACAACATGAAAAAGTGAACTTTTCATCTGATGACCCCTTTAATATATACATGTATATGTGTGTATTTATATATACATAATAAGTATACACAGTACTCACATATAGAATATAAACAAACTTTTATTTTATGTTTTTATTAATCGCGATTAATCATTTTGCAGCCCTAGTACTCATAATGCATTGTATTAAACACAACATAATGAGGTCATGTGACAACAGTGTGACTTAATGCTGTTTAAAAATGTTTATAGTTGCATAATACGGTTATTAAATAGTATTTAAAAAATCGGTGGCATTATGCAGTAGGCAAGTAATCCATTTCAAATATAACATTTGTGCATGTGTGTGTGTGGAGGAAGATAGCACAGAAATAGCTGATCTGGTATTTTCGGTCACTCAGAAAGGAAGTTATTATCAAAGAGGTGTTTATGGGACGTCTTCCGCACTTTGTGTCTCTTAGTCTCGCTTTGTTCAGTACGAAAGTAAAGGAAATCTCTCCGGATTGTCTCTGTATATCTATTTTATATTCTTGGGCTTAGCTCCTCCACCTGTTAGAGACAATTTTCAACTTTGCAAAGCAAGTGATCAATGGAATATGGAAATACAATGTCATTTACAAGCTGTAGGTTTACCCATATACAAATTTACCACACCCTGACATGGCTCTCTTTCCATATCCACCCCACTCCTCCTCTCTTCCTCTCTCTCTCTGAGTGGTTTCCTGACTTCAGGGCTGTTTTAAAGCAGAAGTAGGGCTTGTAAGACTGTAAGAGACTGTCATGACTCAGGGGGGAGTGAACCGTGGTTAGACCGAAAGCTTGTTGGAGGTTCCTGTTGCAGGCAGGACTTGCGAACACAGATGTATGCATCGGCTGTTTCTGAAGGATTTTTTGGTATATTTGCGAAAAGGTAAATATGAGATCTATTTTTGTCTGCATCTCTTGTTCTGTGTTAATGATGTAAAACTGAATAGTGAGCTGTTAAATACGACGGCCGAGATCCGTTTCCTTTCATGTGGTGGTAATTTGGCCTTCGAGACAGGGCATTATGGGTGTTCTGGGGGTGGAAGTCACTGTAGGGTCTTCACAAAGCTGACATGAGGCCTTTAAGAAGAGCAGTGCAGCCAGATGCTGTAATGATGTTCCTATTATGTCGTTTAAACATTTGGCTGCCACATGGTGCTTGTTAGTGCGACTCCATCATGACTGCTTTAAATGAGAGAAAAAGGAAGAGAGGGAGAAGGGGGAAGAGTGGGTGAGATTTTTTTTTTTCCTCAGCGAACACAGCAAATGTGTGTGTTAAGGGAGCGCGGGGTGTTAAAGAGCTTGTTGTATGTCGGGTTGGATTGATTCCCTGCCATGTTTGTGGAACGACTGTGGCTCCCCTGCCGGAAAGAGGCCAGATAAACAGAGCCAAATGGACAGTATGCTATTCACACATGTATGTTTGAATCCACTGGGCCCCTGACAGCTCTTTATGGCCTCAGAAGATTATTGCAGATTTTCAATTAAATGCATCAGTTTTTGCAAGAATGTTGGAGGGGTGGCCTCCTCATCAGGGTTGAAGTCAGTGTTCTTTCTTTCCCTCATTCACGGTCATAGACATTGACTTTACAGGATGTTCAGCTGTTCTTTTTTTAATTTTTCAGATCATTAGCCATCAAAGCTTGGTAAAATTGGTTACAGATACAGAGATTTACTTTAAGCTTCACCAAGCTGATTACTTACTAAAAACTCCCACAGTTTGTTTTCATGCCATTTTAACTCTTATTTTGACGTAACAAAGTAGGTATATCAAAGTGTGTGAGTTGTTTACTTACTTTTTAAAATTAGTCTTCCCATTAACGGCATTATATTGTTCATTCAGACTGATCTGCGAACGCGCATGAGCCAAGCACAGCCGAACATAACCAGTCATAGCGAATCATATCGCGATTGAGGCATTGCCTCCTCTCACATGACTTACCTCTATTTATTCTCAATTACCCCCCAACAAACTCACTGCGCGCTTTAGGGGGTCTGTTAAAACTCAGGAAAGACGAGAGACGGGGATTCACACTGTAACTTTACCTGCTGGTTTAGCTGTACCACGTTTCTTTAGAAAAACAAGTGATTTATACACAGTTTAATGTTATATTTTGATAATAGTGTCATTTATTCCTTATGTTATATATTGTTCCTTGAATAAATGTATGTACAGTAGAGGTCAAAAGTTTACATCCTCCTTTCAGAATCTGCAAAATAATAATTTTACCAAAATAAGAGGGGTCATATAAAATGCATGTTGTTTTTTTAGTACTGACCTGAATACGATATTTCACATAAAAGCTTACATATAGTCGAAAATAAGAGAAAATAATGGTTGAATTTATAAAAAATTACCCGTTTTAGAAGTTTACATCCCCTTGATTCTTAATACTGTGTTGTTACCTGATCCACGGTTGTGTTTTTTTTGTTAAGTGATAGTTGTTCATAAGTCCTTTGTTTGTTAAAGACAGTTAAACTCCCTGCTGTACTTCAGAAAATTCCTTCAGGTCCCACAGATCCTTTGGTTCTCCAGCATTTTTGTGTATTTAAACCCTTCCCAACAATGACTGTATGATTTTGAGATCCATCTTTTTACACTGAGGACAACTGAAGGACTCATATGCAACTATTACAGAAGGTTCAAACACTCACTGATGCTCCAGAAGGAAAAATGATTCATTAAGAGTAGGGGTGTAAGAAAATAACGATACATGCGTGTATCGCAATATTTTGTTTGGCGATACTGTATCGATTCTCAAAAACGGAATATCGATATTAAAAAAAAATCATACAAAATTCATGACAGTTGCTTCGTTTTGAGCTTATGTCCTGACCGCTAGTTTGCAGTCTTCTTATCTCTGAACAGTGACAAGAAATACTAGCATACACCGCTAATGTTAGTTAATGGAGGATGAAAGAATAGTTCCTGCTCCCGCCTCGGTGTAAAGTGTGGTGTCGTTTCGGCTTTTGAGGTAACGTTCGCTCCAGGCCGCGGCAAGCAGCGGAATCGCCGCGCAGCCATCACCCGCCTGTGCAGCAGAAGCTCCCTGTGCAGCCGAGGCGGCACCCGCACCGCGGTTCCGCTGCTTGCCGCATCCTTTGAAAGGGCCTTCGCGCCGGGCGCAGTGGCTTTGCGCCGCTTTCTCTCGTGGCTGTTTTGTGCAGTTGAGGCGGTGCTCACGACGCGGTCTCTGCGATTCCACACGGAGCATAATTACAAACTGAAAAACTTGCGAAATCCAAAACTTTTGAAATTCTCGGAACAAAAAGGTTCTAAGAATGTCCGATATCTGTAT
>JAHKKF010523796.1:69612-93195 GCA_019740295.1 Labeo calbasu | reverse complement strand
GGGGGGGGGGGGTGGGGGGGGTCAATAGGCTCTGCTCCGAGACTGGCAAACCATAATTACCTGTAATGAGACTTTTGTTTTGAAGTATCATGGACATATTCTTGAAGTCACCCTGGCTGATTGGACGAAGTGGCACCACACGGGCCTCTAGGACCCTTTTCGATTACGATTTGCGTTCGGCGTAATTACTATTGAAGTCTCACTTTCCACTCTGAGAATAAGCCTCCTTCGGCTCCTTCCATAAAGTGCTCCTCCTGAGCTCCCTACGAAACTCTCCACGCTCAACACTTTGATATTTCTTAAACCGTCATTTCACTTAATGCGTTACCTTGACAACTGTCCTGATTTGGGGGCGAGACGAGTGAAAGATCATGATCCGACTATTTCGTCTTTGAGATCCGCTTCATAGGAACTTGCCATAACCAGTTGAACTGCACTCATGGTGGGCAATGTCTGCATCCCATGGAATTCCATTATTCCCAGTTAAGAGATTCGGTCCAGTCATGGCTGTGCCGTATCACGAATATCTCAGATGAAGTTCTTGATGCAGACTCACATTTGTAAATCTAAAGAACGGTGACAGTTAACGCCGACTACATTTATTTAATTAATGTTAACTTAAAACCCTTTCAGCGCTCTGCCATTTACCGCTCTGCATTGAAAATGGAGAGCCTGACTAAAAGAAAATCAATTTAAGGTTAGCCATGATTAAGTGAATCTCAATGATGTCTGAGTTTTTGCAGTGTCATTCACTATAAAGCAGACTTTTATATGCAAGTAATTGGCTGTGTTATCTTTTATATAGTAACGAGACTATATAAAATCCTGCAACAAAAAGATATTTATTCAGAAGGGTCTATTTTGTAGGATTACAGATCTGGTCCTTCATAGCAGCCTTGCTGCAGTCAACAGCCTTGGTCACATTCAACATTTTTCCATGTATTTTTAAAGGTCAACGCAAATTTTACAACAAAAATGTGAATAGTTCCTGGTTAGACAGTAAACAAAATGATAATGCAGACAATATTAACCGTCAAACGGAGACCCAAAGCATGAGGCATTCAACTAATGCTAATCACCCTACAAAAATGATATTTAAACATAATCCATGACAATAACTCAATTTTGGCCACTGAAACAGCTTACATAATGAATTATGTAATACAATGAACTATATTTCTCCCTGTACAAATTGTTTATTGTGATTTTAAAAATAGGGTTAGGTACACTATACCATTCAAAAATATGGGGTCTGTAAGATTTTTAAGGTTTTTGAAAAATCTTTATTTGGTCACTAAGGCTGAATTTATTTGATCAAGAATAAAGTAAAAACAGTAATATTGTGAAATATTTTTTACTATTATTTCTATTTTAATATATTTTAAAATGTTATTTATTCCTGAATTTTCAGCAGTCAATACTCCACGATAATTTGCTGATTTTGATTCTTTTATTATTAATGTTGAAAATTTGTGGACACTGTTGTGAAAACCCAAACTTTTGAAGTATATGCTATTGTGCAATGTTCATTCGATATTGGTGTTAATTATTTAATATTAACCACAATAAATAAAAAGAGTAAAAGTAATGTTCATTTCTGATTTATGATACTTAATAATCCACTGCATAAAGTTCAATTGTTAGAACCTACTGCTTATTGTAAAATATTTTATTTTTTGAATATTGGTGTCTTATTTACAGCAGAAATCTACTCCACTGCTGAATTGCTCCTGCGTCAGTTATAGCTGTTATTGTAGACTATTGCTGCTACTGCTAAGCAAGTACAGGAACTTGCCAATATGCCAATATGCCACGTACACACTGCAAGTTTCAGGAGTGACAAACGCATTTAAATGTGGGAGTGAGTCCTGTAAATTATCGTTCCATGTGTGTACGGAACAGCAGTGACTACCGCATATGTAACTACTGCAACATTTAGGCATCTTCTGAATAAGAATTTAGCCATTTGGTATCTGCCATTTTTTGGCTAAAGACTCTATTTGTCCGTTGATTTTAACTAAACTACCACTGATAAATGTGCTATGTTTTGTTTATGCTCGGGAGGCTGTATTAAAGAGCGCTGTCTTGCAGTGTTGCCATGTCCTTATGTTTACAAGTGCTTTTAGGCATGCTGTTTGGTCTTAGCTCATAAAGCTAGGCCCTTTATGGCGTTAATAAAGTGGTCTGTTGTGGATATGTGATGTATGATTTTTCTAGTGTTATAAACCAAAGCATTTGGGTGTTTTACTGGGGTTTTTTTGTGCTTGTCCTTGTTTGTTGTTTTTTTCTATGAATATCTGGCAACACTGACACTTTACCGCAGGGCTCGTAAGCGCAACTAACCCTGTGTCAAAATGTGCTAAGATTAAGATTTCTTTCACTGTTATTTTCTTGTATTTCACATACAGACAAAGACACATTTCTGATGCGCGTTTAAATGCGTCATTAACAACTAGTTGTTCAGTTCAGTTCCGTACACATTGCATAGAATTTCTGTAAATGTGTTTGTCACTACCTGTATTTTTTTCGAGTCGATGCAGTTGTTGAATGCGGTTGTCACTCCCATATTTTAGTGAATTATGTGTGTACAGAATGCGCTTAAGGAGTAAAAGGTGAACTGACAACTGAATTTAGCTGTAGTGTGTACGTGGCCACAAATACGCCGATAGACATCTCTGAGTATACAAGACACGGCTGTTGCACAAATAGCATATAATAACCTGTAGCAGATCTATACAGGTGGAGCTGGGGAAAGTGGAGGGTTTTAAAGGAATTCTGAAGTGAATGCTAACCAGCCATTTAAATGCAATGCTGCAAGCTTATTGGCTGTGTATGCAACATGAACCAATCAGCTTGTGCCAAGCAGTTTAACACTGTGAATATCATCAGTTTGCGGTAAGGACCCATCAGCTTGCGCCATCTAGAGTTGCATGACAGAACTTACGCTAAGAGCATACCATAACTGTGGTACAGGCCTGGAGTCCTTTGTTGCTTTAAAAAAAGAGCTGTAAATCTCAAAGATCTTGACTGGTTAATTCAATGGCTATATATAAGAACAGAACTGAAGTAAAAGTTTATTAAACTGTCAAAGTAAACAAAGTTTTACACATGCATCCACATGGACATGCGGACGAGCACATAAGACCTTGGATTCCATGAAGGGACTCGAACACAAAATTAAGATATTTTCTGTTGATGCACAAACAGCATTATGCATACACCTGATAAGAGACTGAAAAAAAAATCCGGAGAGATACAGAGAATGCAATTGCCTCATGATGGTTGAAACCCACTGAAGAACACTTGAACAACTGCAAAGGATGAAAAGCTGGTCTAATTATTGTCAGAATGCAGCATTCTGAAGGGCATTACAGTGGTTAATGAAAAGATGAATAATTTGTAAATGAAGCCTGATTGCCTAGACAGGAAAGCAGGGTCTGTTTGGTCAGGCCTCAGGTGGACTCTAGAATGAAGGGCTTTATGTCTCTCCAGGAGAGGGGTCCTCAAACTCCAGCCACTCCTCCTGCAATATAACATTATTTAGACCAGACCAGATATAAGAATTAATTTATGACCACACAGAGGCAGGTACGCAGTAATGCACCGCTACTAACCCAAACACACACACTCAAAGGCAAGCTGCAGCAAGACTCATCCCCCTTGTGTTTTGTAGATGTTGCTGGAAAGTTACGGTGAAAAGGCCTTCAAGTAAGAGTGTATATGCGTGTGTGTGCGACATGTGGGCTGGTTCCCAGTCCCCACTCAGCAGCGGGGTTCATTAGCATTCCTTTGTGCGCGCATAAAGGGGCACGGAGAGCCACCTATTCTGCGGCTGGACTTTACCAGCTGCCATCCAGGGCTAGTCCTCATTAAGGCCCCGCTGTTCCTCTGAGAACACCGCCACATGTTCCACACGCGCCCGCTCTCACCCACACTCACACACACACGACTGAAGCAAAGGAGAATTTCACACACCAAACGCTCAATCGTGCTCATACACAGGCTCGCACACTCCACCAGAAAAGCCTCTATTGTGACGGCCTATCGTCGCCTACATCTCCATATAAACACAAGGTGATCCTGCCTCGCAGGAGCTCCGCGCTCACCAATACACACCATGAGAAAGTCTACACACCGCGGCTAGGGTTCAAAACCCCGCTTCAGATGGCTCTATTCAGCACGCAGCCATCGGAGTAATTGCTGTTAGCGGATAATTGTGGAGCGGATAAAGCTGGAGCTCATGCATGGTGAATTTGATTGCATGAGGTATGCAGACAAGATTATTAAAGGATAAATGTATTCTCAACTCGGGGACACCAGCATACAGAACCTTTCATCTCTTCAATCCAATGCACTTCTAGTTACCTCCTCATCGCTCGTTCTTTTTGAAATACATTTGCTTGGACACATGAATGCTTTAATGATTGAAAGATAAGTTGTATTCGTGTGACCTTTGCTCATTCTCGAATAACGTATGGAGAAACAGGAGGCAAAACATTCTCATCTTGTATGCATGACCCCTTGCAAAAATTGGTCTTGTGCAAATACTAAAGGAACACTATGGTTAAAGCAGTTAAAAAAAAAAGAAGAAGAATGTTCCTAGAGTGTTTGTCTAAGCAAACTGAAATACACCACAGTGTATAAACTTACAAAAATAACAAACCAATGCATTTTAGCTCCTGAATTTAAATCAAATTGACGACCTTCTGCATAGATGACTTTCTGAAAGTTCTAGAAGAGCCGAAATCACGTCCTTGTTGAAAAAGTCCTCCTTGTTTAACTGTTTCAAGCTACTATACAGTGGAAACTTGTTCTATATACCTTGCAGAATCAACAGGAGATGCATTTAAAAATTTTTAAAAGGTATGAAAGAAAGACAAAAGAATCACCTATAGTTCTTCTACAGATTGTGTATGTCCTTCCTGGAGGCAGATCAGGGACAGTAGCACAGCAATGCACCCGTTTCTCTGTACAGCTCTGAAACTTTAAGTCCAAGCACTCTATCAAACACACAAACACAGGTTTTAGACTAAATACAATATTTCTGCACAGAACACAACAATGGAAAAGAGYCCTTTGTTGCTTTAAAAAAAGAGCTGTAAATCTCTAAAGATCTTGACTGGTTAATTCAATGGCTATATATAAGAACAGAACTGAAGTAAAAGTTTATTAAACTGTCAAAGTAAACAAAGTTTAACAGGTTTTAGACTAAATACAATATTTCTGCACAGAACACAACAATGGAAAAGTTCAACAATTAGGTGAAATTGGAAGGTTTTTTATTTTTTAGGTCTTGACCTAAAATAGAAAATAACATGATAAGGTAGGACATTGTTAAAATAGTCCATGTGACATCAGTGGTTCAACTGTTATTTTATGAAGCAACGAGAACACTATTTGTGTGCAAAGAAAACAAAAATAACATCTTTATTCAACAATTCTTCTCTTCCGTGTCATTCTCCGCCACCATTCATGAGAGTACCACAATGCATTGTCTGTTTTAACAATGTCCTTACTACGTTTTTGGTCCTTGAACATGGTAGTTGCTGTCTATGCAGGCTCAGAAAGCTCTTGGATTTCATAAAAAAAAAAAAAAAAATCCTAATTTTCACTCCCAAGATTTTAAGGGTTTGGAAAGACATAAGGCTTAGTAATTATTGACAGAAGTTTCTTTTTTGGGTGAACTATTTCTTTAATTATTGGATATTTAATTGTGCTCATTTCTAATCATGCTCATACACTCAAAAAAAATGCTGGGTTAAAAACAATCCAACTTGGGTTATTTGGCAAACCAGCGCTGGGTAAATATTGGACAGAACGCATGCTGGGTTATTTGACTCAGCTGGTTGGGTTAAATTTTTTACCAAACATGCTGGGTTATTTTATTTAAGTCAACTATTGTTTAACAATTACTATATTGCTGGTTTAAAATGAACTGGTGAAGGGCTGCTGTTCGCCAGGGCAACTGCGAACTTCAGACCATGGCCTCGCATTTCACTCGTAGCTGAAAGATGCCATGACTGATTCCAAAAACTGCACATAAACAAATAGTACTGACATTAGAGAACATATTTGACTTTATTTTGCTGAACAAGTGCAAATCAGCTGCGCTGAGAACCGCTCTCTCGGGCTCAAAAAGCCTGCACTCTGACTGACTGTAACTCAGCAGCTGGGTTGTTTTGTTGGAGACAGGCTCAACCCAGTGGTTGGGTAGAAAAAAAAAAAAAAAAAAATTAAAAAAAAATCCAGCGTTAAAAACTACCCAGCACCTGGGTTAAAAGTATTAAAAAAAATAACCCAGCATATTTAGAGTGTATGATTAAAATAATATGTTTTATCAATTACAGTAAACCAATAAATTAATAACTGACAAAAATGTATAAAATCCAATTATTTACTTTAGGAAACAATTAATGTTGTTGCTTTTACAATATCACACACTTTTTTTCATTTCATACTTTTATTCACCAAGGACTGATCAAGTGACAGCAAATACAATTGCAATGTTACAAAAGATTCTATTTCATATAAACGCTTTTGAACTTTCTAATCAAAGAATAAAAACAAAACAAAAAAAAACAAAACAACACAAACTCATTTTCTGTTTTTTACACTTGCCATAATCTAAAACTCACATACTGTAAAATTAACCTTTAAAACACTAATAATTAATTATTAAATGTAATCTTTATAAATGTACAGCATGCATAATAGATATTGAGATTTGATCATGTGATATCGGTTGTAGCACTTAATTGATTGGTTTTAGCTTTAAATTTATTTAGGCAATAGTACAATATTAATATTTCCTATTTGATATCGCATTGCCCATAACATGAAACAAGGAAATAATTATGAGCTTTTCGGCTCTATCCCTACCATAATTCTCAAAATTAAATTAACCTGTCTAAATTTGAATGAAAAGACCCCTAGAGTGCGATCGCACCATCCACCTGCGGTGGGATACAAGCACTGACTGACAGACAAAAAGTGATCCACTGAGTGCCAACTCAAACCGCTTCACTCTCAAGGGCCATTGATTGACAGCACATGTTAGCGACACCCATTTAGAGCATGTTAGTGTGGCCACGAGAGATGGCAAATTAGAATGAGCGAGGACGAACCAGTGGAACAAGAGGAAAATTAGGGATGATTATAGCTGAACCACACCCATTGATAAAAGGTGGGCCGGCCCCCGTAATCCCCTGCAAGTAGACAATGATTAGAACATGAGGAGATTGAGGCCTGTGTTTTAACCTGGCCAGGGAGGAAAAAGCCCTCTCATTCTCTGTATTCTCAACATGTGAATGACCAGCCTATTAGCCGGCTGTTTTTAGGTTAGGCTTACATAGCGAGGAGTTGGCTTTGTCAGCCGCGGTCTCCTTTGTGCGGCAGGCCCTTGCAACCATGCAATGGGATTCACGCAGTTGAAAATGACACTTTCCTGTGCACCCCTTTCAATAGTTCTCATTCGGTTGTCTGTTTTTGCAATAATTAGGTCTTGATTATTGGTTTGTATGTATGTGAGGTGTCCTATATCAATTGCAGGGGGCCAGGTTAAGATGTCGTATTGTCTTTAGGATAATATAGCACGTCTCTCTACTCAATACCCTGTGTTTCTATTTACACATGCACTGTGTGTGTAATTCTGGTCCTGTAGGCCAGGGATTTTCAAAATGGGCTCAGGGGACCCCCAGGGGGCCACAAGGGGACCTGCAAACAATATTGAAAGGGGAAAAAATAAAAGATTTATAATGCATTTTTAGGGCTGTCAAAATGAACGTGTTAACCAAATATGTTTAAAATAATACTTTACAATTATATTATAAAGAATTAATTAATAATTAGCAAAAACAATATAAATTATTTAATTTTGAAAATTATTTTGTTGCCATTACAATATCACAGCTAATACTTTTCACCTCACAGAGTATAAATTATGTTTTAATCAAGGTTTTTTTTTTTAATCCATAATATATAGCTGCCATTACATTACTATTTAAATGTTTTGGGTTGTTGAATGTTGAAAAGTAAAGGTTTTATTCAGCAAGGATGTATTAAATTGATTAAAAGCGACAGCAGAGAAATGTTCAATATTACAAAAGATTTCTATTTCAAACAAATGCTGTTCTTTTGCACTTCATATTCATTAAAGAATGCTGAAATAAAATGCATCACAGTTTCCACAAACATATTAAGCATTTTCTATATGTAACCCTGGACCACAAAACCAGTCTTACGTTGCACGGGTATATTTGTAGCAATAGTCAAAAATACATCAGATGGGTCAAATTTATTCATTTTTCTTTTATGCCAAAAATCATCATGATATTAATTAAAGACCATGTTCTATGAAGATATTTTGTAAATTTCCTACTGTAAATATATCAAAACTTAAATTTTGGTTAGTAATATGCATTGCAATGAACTTTATTTGGACAACAAGGTGATTTTCTAAATATTTAGATTTTTTTGCACAATCAAATTCCAGATTTGCAAATAGTTGTATCTCGGCCAAATATTTCCTAACATACATCAATAGAAAGCTTATTTATTCAGCTTTCAGATGATGTATAAATCTCAATTTTGATAAATTTACACTTATGACTAGTTTTGTGGTCCAGGGTCACATATTATTGATAATAATATGTTATAATATATGTTACTTGTGCACCAAATTAGTACATTAAAAAAGATTTCTGATAGGGCTGGGTTTTGACACAAATTTCAGGATTTGATTCAATTATGCTTTACAAGCTTGTGATTCATTTACGATTTCGAATCGATTCAATTTAGAATATTTTGGAAATATATCATTAGCAATGGGATCTTATCTAGTGAAACGATCGGTCATTTTTTTCGGAATTTTTTATTTATTTATTTTTTATACTTTTTAAAACACAAAAGCTGGTGTAGCACAGGCTCTAGGAAGCACGTTCACGACACTATGTACTATTGAATCATGTCAAAAGGTCCCAAGGAACTACAGACCCAGTGTTTACAAAGCGAACGCACAAAGACTAAGAAAGTGCAAGTAAGTTTGTAAACGCTGTTTACAAACAAAAAGGTACAACAATGTCCTCCTCCCAAGTTGTAGGAAATAATAAGATGGAGTTTTTCACCATACTCAGTACACAGACAATGAACTTCCACGTGATTTGTAGTAGTGATGGGAAGTTTGGACCATTTACCAAATTGGACCTTTGAGTCTCGTTCAGCAAAATGAACAAATCTTAAAATGTTACGTGTTACTTCCCTAACACATCTACTGCTTACTCAAACGTGGATCACACTACAAACAAGACAAAACTATAATGCTATAAGAAACAGAAAAGATTAAGTCATTGTTTACCTGGGTCTTTAGTCTATGATTAGCTCACCCCACCTCTTATCTGACAAGTTTTTGGGTTTGAGTCATTCGTTCATCACGTGATAGCCGCATAAGATGAACGAACGACTCGAAAAACCCAAAGACTCGAAACATGTGAACTAATTCCAGTACAGAACCTAATAGGATGTTGCGCATGCGCGACTGAACGAATCACTCCCTGAGATGACTCATTCTTCCCGAGTCACACTGAAGATTCGTTCAAAACAAAAGAATCGTTCAAGAACGACCCATTACTAATTCGTCGCATTGTGGACATGCATCTTTGAGCCTGTGCTACATGAGCTTTTGTGCTTAAAAAAAAGTATACAAATTTTTATTTTTCAAAAAATGACGATCATTTTGCTAGATAAGACCCTTCTTCCTCGTTTGGGATCATTTAGAGCCCTTTGAAGCTCAATTTAAACTGCATTTTGGAAGTTCAAAATTGGGGCACCAATGATATCCATTATATGGAGAAAAATCCTAAAATGCTTTCCTAAAAACAATGAAATATAAATGGTGGCTGTATAAAAATTTTGACAGATATATTTAAACATTGAAGAACATTAAAAATTATAATGAATATATTATACGGTGCATATAAAAGCAAAATGCTCCTCTCTAGAATTAACTTTTCAATCTAATGAGTTTTTAGTCAACGAATACGCTTTTTCTGAGGTAAATATGATGTTATGTGACATGTGACGTGTTTACAAGCTGTTATATTGACATCTTTCTGCAGTTAAAACAGTGAATGAGCAATTACATGAGACAGGATATGGATTTTGGTAAGTTGTGCTCTTTCTTTTAACATATCTTTGGGTGTTTATTCATGTTTATTTTGTGCAGTAACTGCTATTAAAGTGGAGGAGATGATCAGCTCGCAATGCTAATTATCTTGAACTGAGGCACTACAGCGATCTGTCACTCCACATTAAATAGTGCCAAAATGGCATTTATTTAATATTGTAATTAAATGCCTATAATTTGTTTATTTAGGTGGGCATCATATTTGGTGGTCATTGGCATCAAAAAGTTTTTTTTTTTTTTTACGCTGTGCCTTTACCTTAATGTTTTGTCAATTGCTGAATTTAAAAAAATAGAGAAGAGTCACAGGAAGTAGTCACCACAACAGAACTGGACATAAACGAATCATTAGTCTCACATCTAAGAAAAGAATCTAGTTCTGAAATCAAAGAAGAAATTTTAATGGGTGAAATACTGACAGTTCAAGGGGGAAATATACTTACAGTAGCAAACGCAGAGTGTGAAAAAAAACATTTTTTTTTCCTTTCTCATAAGAATGTTTCCTTTCTTATAAGAACATCTCAATAACATAGAGATTTGATAAGATCACAGATTTAAAATCAGACATGACATTGTGTTGCATTCCAAACAACAGTTCAGTTCAATGTCAAGTAATCTTAGAGACTGTAAGTCATTAATTAATAAGCAATATTTTTCTTTAACTCCAATTAATGAATGCAAACCCTCCTTTGCTGAATTCGCTCTTCTATGGTCATAATGCTCTTTCAAACAGACGAAAAAGTGAAATTTAAAATATTTCCCGAGGACATGCAAACGTAGTTGCAGTGAGAGAAGTATTCTTGATTCATAATAGAAGATTTCTTTAAAATGCCCAGTTATTACAAACTGTGAGTGTTACTCAGTTTCAAGGACGTTATAAATGAGCCACCGAAAAGGGCTGGTGAAACAAGGCAGGGAGTGACCTGTACTGCTAATCTGCATCAAGGCCAAAACCTTGAGAGAGGAGAAATGAGAAAAGCAGCATTCAGATTGTTTAGATTTTCTCTCTCGCACACTGGTTCCTGCTCTCTTTATATTACACAAACAAACAAACACCTTTCAGTGTAAACCTAAACAGTATTAAAATTATAGTAGCTACCTTATGACTGAAAAGTGATATCAATAGCATGTGTGTCACTGTTATCTTTGAAGTGATGCTGCTTTATTGTTTTTTTTTTTTTGTTCGAACAGACTACGCTATACAGTTTGTCTATTGTCGTGGCCAAATTGCAATATGAATTTTACAACGGTGATATACAAGAGATGAATAAGATGTTTTATGTTTTGCATTCACTAAATCAGTGTTCAGGATTGCCAACAGTGTCAATACTCAAATCATCCTCTTTATTCATTACTAAATGAAAGGTGGTATGAACAAACAAGTCAAACGATTTTTCTACAGAGTGTAACGGCCACTTTTTCAGCTGTCTTTTTCTTTTGCCATTCATTTTCTCCATAGAGGTTAAAAAAAAAAATCTTCCAAGCCATAAATCAATCAGTCTAGCTCTGAAAAGAAAAAAAAAAGTCAATAAAAATGTGGAAAAAGCAAAGAATTACATGACACAACACAAACAGCTCAGTATTTAAAAACTGTCACTACCGAAACAGTCACGACCACAACATTTAGTGCTTTAGCTGTGACATCATTGTTTTTTTGGGGGGGCGTTAGTCATGATTTACCTAACTTTTTAATAAAATAGCAAAAAATATATATTTACAAGGCAGATGTAAACAAAATTAAATGTATCATTCTTATTAAATGGATATTATACAATTTGCATACAAAATTTGCTGAAAAAGACAAATTTTTGCCAGATGTTTTCAAATCTGACTTTGAACCAGCTCTGTAGAATGGCCCATACACACACACACATATATCCTGGTCCGCTACCCTTGTAGGGACTCCCTATAGGCTCATTCTGTATGATTTATAAGCTTTGTACCCATGGGGACCTCAATTTAGGCCCCCACTGTGACAGGAGTCCCCATGAGTCTGTGTGTATTCAGGTTTAAGTTCCCACCAGTATATATAAACCACCCCCCACCCCCCATATTAAGTAAAGATCATGTTCAATGAAGATATTCTGTAAATTTCCTATCATAAATATAATAAAACTTAATTTTTGCTTAGTTATATGCATTGCTAAGAACTTCAATTCTAAAGGTGAATCAATTGAAAGCTAATTTATTCAGTTCGGTTTAAAGAAATGGACCCTTATGACTGGTTTTGTGGTCCAGGGTCACATACGATGTGTCAGAAAACTTTTTGACCAGACCCAGTTTTAACCAACTATACTCAAAACGCAGAAAATTTAGGAGAGTCCTTTGAGTTATAGAATACAGTTGTCACGTAACTGTACTTTGCAGTCTAAAACAGGACTGCCAACTGTATTCTGACTGAACAGAAGGCATACCATCACCAGGACCTTCCGCCTCTTTCCCCATTTCCATCATTTCCTTAACAGGTCCAAAAAATTCAATGGGTCCTGTCTGTTCTAACAATCATGGCAGTGCTGAATGTTTGGTGAAAAAAAGCATTTTCTGTCTGTGGAAAAAAAAAGACCACCCCCACCACATTATTTTCCTGCAACTACTAGAGCTTGTAGTAATTACTTTAATGATGTCCCTGCATCTCAGCCGCCGCGCCACGAGCAATAGAAGGCCGACCACAAAATAAAAGTTCAATGAAGGCACATGGGAGACACAATCATCTCATTAAATGACGCAGAGACAGAAAGTACAGAAGGAAAGAAAGCGGTGGCTTTTTCCTCACACGTATAATGCAAAAAAACCTATTAGAGAGGTAATATTTTCTAGGACTCTACGTGTGCCAGAAAATGGAGGATGTCGAATACTTGCAAAGCAGTAAATTACTTGCAGACATTTTAAAATGTGCCAGTGGTAGGTTTACTTAAGTGATAATGATCTAATTCTGTGTTCTCAAAGCCAGATGTATGAAGATGTATCCTATTACGGCCGTCCATAGCAATGAATGCGACAGCTCCAAAAATCGCAGCAGACACGGTCAGTGGAGAATTGCGCGGGGGCATTGATATCCACAGCTGTTCTGTTTCATATCAGCTAGCAGGGACAGAGATCCAGGGCTCACCCTTTGCTGGCTAACCCTTACCTCTGCAAAAAACGTGTAATTTGATTTCAATTGGTCCTGAAAGGTAGATGGCAGGCCTTGTTGCAACAACAAAGACATCCACACGCTTCACCAGGTTTTCACGTCAAGGGGCACTGCTGTGCTTTTATTATTTATATGCAATTTTTATTTTTTCCAGAGCAACAGAACTGCATTTTTTTTGTTTTGTTTTGGGCCTGGTTGGATGTCTTGAAAGGCTCCGGGGTGGAGGGGGCGCAGGGTGTGTACGGGCACGGAAGGTTTTCGGCCAATCTGAGAATCATTTACTTGCATTTCCCATCTGCATAATAAGCTGGGCAGCCAATGACAGCGCTGGCCGGCCGAAGACAGGGTGGCATGCCTTCAGATTTAATGGGCATGCGGAGGAAACTTCCAATGCTTTCTGACATCTCTCATAGCAAACTAAATGTGCTCTGGGTCAGGGAGTGTCTATTATGAAAATAAGAGACGAACAAGTCAATTATACTTCGCTGACTGCATTGCCAGGGGTCCTCATTAGAATGATCAGGAAGGTCCGTGCCGCTGCGCGCCTCTCCTCTGTGTAGCTCCTGATTAAGATGTGGAGGAATGACAAGACCCTGTGCTTTTCTTTATCTTATGGAGTGCATCTATACAAACGTGTTCATGGAGTGGAATCAAATAGACATGCAAACAAACCTCATGAGGCTGTACAGGCGCAAGACCGCACACTGTGGGGGCAGCATCTCGCAAGCCGGTAAGAAACCATTGACATGCTTGGATTAAACAAGAAAAAAAAAGTGAAAGATGCAGAAATCAGAGGTCAGGAAGCTGATAGCATCACGGATCAAAATGCATCCAGGAAACATTTTTGGCAGGGGATGTTGGAAACTGTCATGCACGGACTGGACGCATGGCTTAGGGTGAGAGGTGGGGGGGCTATAGAATGGATCCAAATGAAAAGCCTGGGGTTTGGTGGGCAGATTGGTGCACACTCCTGCCGGCTTGGCTGGGCTGTTTTTTCATGGTGAAGAGCCTGGGATCCACTGACAGTGATGGGATCCGTGGAGACAGGGTGCAGGGAATCTGACTTGTTCTTCCGGGTGCGTGTATCTTGTGCAGCAGAGTGAAGTTCAGGCTTTAATTAATTCATCTGAGCAGAAAAACATCTGCAAAAATCCTGCCCCACTACACACAATATAAATGTTTTCACCTACAATATAAATCAAAACTTTGTTGTCTGTAATATACAAATTATGTTTATAAAAAGACTCTCATGTTCTCCAAGGCTGCATTTAATTGATCAAAAATATAGCATAAACAGTATTTTAAAATTGCAAAGGAAAAATTATTTATCAATTCGATGGCAAATCTGAATTTTCAGCAGCCATTATTCCAGTCCTCAGTGTCACGTGATCCTTCAGAAACAATTATAATATGCTGATTTGGTGCTGAAGTAACATTTCTTTACATTTATTTTGGTGAAAACTCTTTTTTTTAAATGGATAGAAGTTTTGAAAGAACGGTATTTATCTTAAATTTTAATTTTACGTATCTTCGCTAAATCAAAGTATAATTTCTTTTAAAAACCCAAATAATTTGAATGTATATTATAACAATCTATGGACATTAAAGGGATAGTTCACCCAAAAATGAAAATTAACCCATATTTTACAAGCCATCCTAGGTGTATCTGACATTTCTCTTTTAGACAAACACAATCGCAGTTATATTTAAAATTGTCCTGGCTCTTCCAAGCTGTATAACTGCAGTGAATGGTGCCCTTGTTTCTGGCAAAAAAATCCCAAAAAACTGTATCCATCCATCCATCGTAAAACTACTCGACGCGGCCCTGGGATGCTTTGTCGTGAACGCGCCTGCTTGATCGACCGGAAGCTGGAGAATTCAGTTTATAAAGTTTTAAAAATCGATATCTTTATTAGACCAATTCATTGTTTCGCATCTGAAAGCCTTTATTAACATCCTAGAGCCGTGTTGAGTAGTTTTACGATGGATGGATGGATACAGTTTTTTGGGATTCAGAAACAAGGGCACCATTCACTGCAGTTATACAGCTTGGAAGAGCCAGGACAATTTTAAATATAACTGCGATTGTGTTTGTCTAAAAGAGGAATGACAGATGCGCCTAGGATGGTTTGAAGGTGAGTAAATTATAGGCTGATTTTCAGTTTTGGGTGAGCTATTCTTTTAAATATTAATATTTGATAATAAATATTGAATATCGATTAGTATATTCAAAGTATTTTTTTACTTTCAAAAACATTTCCGTTCATTTTCCGGTCATCCAAGATGCTCATGTCTTTCTTTCTTCAGTCAAAAAGAAATTAAGGTTTTTGAGAAAACCATTCCAGGATTTTTCTCCATATAGCAGACTTCAATTGTGGCCGATCGGTCATTTTCCAAAAAATAAAAGTGCACTAGCTCTGCGATGCGTGTTTTTACTCATTATGTAATTATATTGGAAGGTCACACGTGGTTAGTTCTTTGTCTGTGTACTGTCAAAAAGGTAGGGTAGGGCAAAAAACTCCATCTCATTTTCTCCTTCAACTTCAAAATTGTCCGACATTGTTGTTTTACATTTTTTTGTAAAGGGTGTTTGAATTTCTTTACACTTTTGCTTTGTAAACACTGGGTCGGTACTTCTGTCTGTGTCATGTGTGACCTTTCCAATGTGACTGTGTAATGTGTGAAGTTGAGCTAGTGCTAGACAAGCATTTGTGATTAAAGTATACACATTTTTATTTATTTATTTATTTTTTATTTTATTTTTTATTTTTTTTACCTCGGTTGGGATCGTGCAGAGCCCTTTGAAGCTGCATTGAAACTAAAATTAGGACCTTAAACTCGCTGGCGCCCATTGAAGTCCACTATATAGAAAAAAAATCCTGGAATGGTTTCCTCAAAAACCTTGATTTCTTTTCAACTGAAGAAAGAAAGACATGAACATCTTGGATGACATAGGGGAGTGTAAATTATTGGGAAAATTTTATTCTGTAAGTGAACTAATCCTTTAACAGAAATATGAAACCATATCTGTAACTTCTAAAAAAAATATTTTGATTAATATTTCTAATGGGGAAACACTGATACCATCTTATCTTTACATCCTAAGCTTTTTATTTTTGAATATATCTTTGTTGAGAAAACATACTAAAAAAACCCTGTTATAAAGTCACAAAAGACTTTTTTCTTTCTATTTATTTACTAATACAAATGTCTGAGGTTCTTTTTGCCTCTCATTGCATTCCATCTGAAAAATCAATGCCTGCTTTAAAGACTATTTTATTTGACAGCATTTCAGCAAAAAAGTACTAAAGGTGCTCGTCCAGCATATTATTCGCCTCCCTCTTTAGGTGCTCTTTGAAACAAGGATGATTTAATGACATCTTATTTTCTAAATTTGTTCTGGCACCAAAAGCACTAATAAACCCACGGTAAATCGACATTCCCTGAGGTATTTAAAAGGCCATATGCTTGTGTTACCTGAAGGAAGATTGGGAGACATAGTGAGCACACCAGAGTACATGCAACCACATCCAGCGTGCATGTTAAAAGACAAAGCCCTCAACCCCCTTCCTGCTGTTGTGCAGACTTAATATAGCTCAAGGCTACGCAAATTTACGTCTTGACCTCCTTAAGTTGCCAAATCATGCAGAATAAAAAAGGATTTTTTCTGCTGCTGTCTGCCCTTATATGAGACTATTCTCGTTATGATAATTGGAAATTCAGTTCTTTCCCTCCAGTGTGCTTTTTAAAATATGAGCCAGCGCGTGCAACCAAACCAACTTTAACCAGCATTACAACCTGTGTCTCATCATGATAATTGGGTTTTTGAGTTGATTTGACTGCATGACAGCGATGTCTTGAAGATTCATCATGGCAGTCTTTTAACCCAATAGTGCGACTCAGGAGGAGGCATTTAATTAGGGAACTTAAAACAAGGCCAGTTTTGCCAAATGTTTGCTTATCCACACATCCTGCCAAAGCTAAATATCACATTTTGTTTTTAACATCATGCCAGTTTCTACAGCTGCTTTCATTGCTTAAATCCAAGTTAAAATATAATAGATAAAAACACTAAGTTTAACATCATAATATAATATGTTGTAGATCAATAATAACAAATGGATCTTAAATGGATTAGCCAAAAATAGCCAAAAATACATTGTATGGGTCAAAATTATAGATTTTTCTTTTATGCCAAAATCATTAGGATATTAAGCGAAGACCATGTTCCATGAAGATATTTTGTAAATTTCCTACTGTAAATATAACAAAAATTTCTGATTAGTAATATGCACTGCTAAGAACTTTATTTAGACAACTTTAAAGGCGATTTTCTCAATATTTAGATTTTTTTTTGCACCCTCAGATTTCAGATTTTCAAATAGTTGTATCTCAAATAAAAAAAAAAAAAAAATTGACCCATATGACTGGTTTTGTGGTCCAGGGTCACATAAATTAAATATCTTGTCCGCATTATAAAACTGTTTCAATTTATAATTTTTTATTAAAAAAATATTTTTTTAAGTGCAGCTTTTGCAGATATTTTGCCAAACTATTTGTTTTTGATATGCTAAAATATGTATTGTTTAAATCCACAGGGGTGCCCAAATATAAAAAATTTGGCAGTAATCAAGTCAAAAATTACTTTCATCTCTTGGACAAAAGCACTAATATTTAAAACTCTAAATAAATAAATTTTACAAATTTTTCAAATGAATTTAGGCATTGCAACATTGTAAAGTGTAGTTAAAAAAAAAAAATTGTCATTTTACGATTTGTTCAGGATAATATTTAAAAGTGTAAAAAAAATTAACTACTAGTTATCACCTTACTTACCCAGTTGATCGATTACATTGATAACTGCAAACATTTTTTGTATTACAAGTTTTCAAAAATGTTAGGCTTTATTATGCAAATGAGGTATTATTTAATGAAACATGCGCTAATTTGCATACACTTCTAGTACAAAAATCTAAACACAGGATTACCCATTGCATTTTGCCCATGTTGAGTATCCGGCAAAATACCAAAAGTGGTGAATTTCATGGACAACAATCGTTTACCAAGGCTTTTTAAAATCCTTGTTTAATTTTTTTTTACATATTACAGTCAAATGTTTTTACAGAGGGAATTTTGGGCATCTAATTTTTGTCACTCCATAACTCAGAAAATACTTTTTCAAGTCTTTTACTTTTTATTTTTTGGGGAATAAAACCTTGTATTTAATCAAGAAAATTATATTTGAACAAATCCCTCTGTAAAAATCTTCAGGATATAGACAGGAATTAAAATGTAAAGTCTGGTGTGTGTAAGTGCTACTGAAGTGGAGATTTTTAGCTCAGTGTAGGAGAAAAAAAACTCATTTTGAGAAAACGGGCTTTAAAAATATGTTTTGTAATCTATTGCCACATAGAAAAGTGCTGTAAAAGAAACACTTAACAGTGTCTTTTGGATGTTTTCTTTCCACTAGTCTGAAAAAACTCTTTATGAAACACCAAAAAGCCCAAAATCTCAAACTTGACAGGTACATGAAACATTGCTTTTGTTTGCAGTGTCTCCCCTCAAAACACAAAATTTAAATGAGAATTAGTTGACGGCAAAGGTAGTCTAAATGTAAAAAGACCATGTACAATATCTCCAATACTGAAGAAAAAAAAAAATCTGCCAATAACATATGGATAGTATGATACTGTCTGATGCAATTTGCATCACTATAAACTACAATGGATTACAGTATTAAACAGATTTAACAGAAAAACGCTCATGCTGCTTGACATATGCAAGGATGGAGCTTTAACTAGAAAGAACTACTACTTCTAGTTTCTTGTTGTTACAAATGATCTGATAGGAAATAAGATAAAATATTCATTGTATTTGTTTGTGCCTCAGGGGTCAAATGTGTCTCCCTAGGTCATGGCTTATCTAATGATGTTTTTCTAAGACCATCTTTTATCCTCCACCTACGCTCAAGTTCACACCTCACAAACCAGAGAAGCAACCTGGAGGGGAACCGTGCAGCGTTCATAATTTCACAAGAGTGGAAATGTCACTGTGAGAGGAGAGGGATAAACAATAATCTTTCTAATGCCAAGGATCCACACAGCAGTCTAACTATTCTGGGAGTCACTCCAGGCCAGTGCGTTGTCCCTGTCTGCACAGTCATCTCAAGCTTGGCACACAATGTTACGGATGGAGAGCCATCACCAATTCAGCGGAGTTTACAACACCCGAAGCAGCGAGCGAAGCACAGAGAGACCACACGACAGAAGAGGGAGTGTGGTTCTTGGTGCATCGAAGATAATTAGGAAGCAGCAAAGGCCCTTCAAAAAAAAAAAAGAATTCGTATGTCTGCCGTTTTTCCCTGCAGTTATTTTACAAACAAAATGTCCAAGATTAAGTTAAAAATGTCCAAGCATTTACATTAAGAATTTACTCCCTGATATATCAATTTGTCCTCTATAAGACAAACTAAAGATGACTGTGACACTTTCTAACCGCATGCTACTCAGTCTACTACAAATATCACTTATTTTAATGAACTTCAGTGCTTATTTTTGTAATTGAGTAATCAGTTGATTATTCTGATGATTAATCAAGTAATCTGATCATTATAATTGTTTGTAGTAATAAAAATAGTCTTAAGCAAACAATACTTTAATTAAACATACAGTTTAAGTCAAAAGTTTACACATGCTTTGCAGAATCTTTAAAATGTTAATTATTTTACCAAAATGCGTTATTTTTATTTAGTAGTGACCTGAATAAGATATTTTACAGGAAAGATGTCTACATATAGTCCACAAGAGAAAACAGCAGATGAATTTTTAAAAATTACCCTGTTCAAAAGTTTACATAAACTTGATTCTTAATACTGCGTTGTTACCTGAATGATTCACAGCTGTGTTTTTTTTGTTTAGTGATAGTTGTTTATGAGTCCCTTGTTTGTCCTGAACAGTTAAACTGCCCAAAATACTTCAGGTCCCACAAAAAACAATTTTAAGCATTGTTTTTGTATTTGAACCCTTTCAAACAATGACTGTATGATTTTAAGATTCATCTTTTCACACTGAGGACAACTCAGGGACTCATATGCAACTATTACAGAGGGTTCAAATGCTCACTGTTGCTCCAGAAGAAAAAAACATGCATTAAGAGCTGAAGGGTGAAAACTTTTGAACAGAAAGATGATGTAGCATTTTTCTTATTTTGCCTAAATATCATACTTTTTTTTTTTTCATTTAGTACTGCCCTTCAGAAGATACTTACATGTTTCCAAAAGACAAAGTAAATTAAATTTGTCCTGATCTTCAAATTCAAAAAGTTTTCACCCCTTGGCTCTCGTGTTTCCTGGATCTCAAAAATCATAGTCATTGTTGGAAAGGGTTCAAATACACAAAAACGATGAAAAACCAAAGAATTTGTGAAACCTGAAGGATTTTTTTTAGGAACAGTGGGCGGTTTAACTGTTAAGGACAAACAAGGGACTCATGGACTCACTAAACAAACAAAAAAAAACAGCTGTGGATCATTCAAGTAACAACACAGTATTAAGAATCAAGCGTATGTAAACTTTTGAACAGGGTCATTTTTATAAATTCAGCTATCATTTTCTCTTTTGGACTATATGTAAACGTCTTTTATGTGAAATATCTTATTTAGGTCAGTACTAAATAAAAAGTACCGTGCATTCTGTATGATCCTAAATTAATTAACAGTTTGCAGATTCTGCAAGGTGTATGTAAACATTTGATTTCTACTGTAAGTAACCTACACACATGTAAATAATTAAACCGCATATATTAACCCTGCATCGCATGTATTTATTTAAATGACTTGTAGTGTTTGTGAATTCACAATAGGATTTTGCTTTATGATGATTTTTAAATGGGTTTGATATATCATGTAGCCTTGGTAAACAATTGTTGTCCATGAAATTCACCACTTTTGGTATTTTGCCGGATACTCAACATGGGCAAAATGCAATGGGTAATTTTTTTTAAATTGTGACAACCCTAATAAACTTAATAAAAGCTGAGTTCTGACCAAAGCCTGCTATCAAAAGTCTGACAAACAAATTTCTCATCAAATCCTTTTTTCAGAGAATTACCTGGGATGTTTTTTTGTTCTTTACATTTACAGCATGTCCACAACTGCCTCCTTAGTAATGACAGAGCAAGCTCTGAACAATAAAGCAATAATGTATTTGTTAGCATGGCATTAGCTTGTCCTAGAGTGCTGGATCTTGTGCTGAGACAACTACAATCATCCTTGGTCTCATGTCCCTCCGTCCTTGACAAGAAGCAAACACTTCAAACTTTTCACTTTTGGTAATTTGATCAACTCTAATGCCTGCCACCAGGTAGACAAACAAAAATGCAGCCTTAGCAGCCAGAAAGGAAGAGAAGGTACAAAAGAAGAGACGGTACAAAACAGCAGAGTGTACTTGAAAAAGGGCCAAGGCTTAAACTAGTGGCTCTCCTGAACTATTACTTTTGAATTAGAACATCTCGTAAAATTAAATAGCATTGGCTTTGCTTTTGGCAGCCTTGGGGAGAAAAAAGAAATTATGAATTGTACATTTTATATTTCATAGTTAATTTATAATTTAGTCCAAGGCTGATAATGCAGGCAATATATTAAAGTGTATATTTAAATAATTAAATATTTAAAAATAAAAATAAAAGATTATTTAAATTCGCATTGCTTTATTTTAGTTCATTACATATTATGCTGACATTTGCAGGTAGATGGTATACATGACCTGTTCTTTACACCATCAAACTCCATTTACCTGCCTAAACTGCTAATGCAAGGGTGTTGAAAAGGTGTTTCCTCATTAACAAACTAATTTACAAACCCAACCTTTGTTCACGACTGTATTTACTGCATGACGGAAGTATTTATGCAGCTACGTGGTCTCGGTCGAGTGATCCTGTGTGGAAAGCTGTCTGGTCCAGATTCTTTCTAGCCATTTAACCCTGCTAATGGCCTCTCTGCTGCACCAAATGGCCCTTCTCTCCGCTCCGCCACACAGTCGTCAAACTGATATGCCCTAATGTAAATATTTGGACCTGTACCCCCACCCCCTCCAAAGGGCAGAAAAGGAGCTTTTTAATTGATATACTGCACACTCAAACGGTTTTAGCTTCTAGGAGAAGAGGTGAGTGTCACAAGGAGAACAAAAGATCACACTAGAACAGTCCTCTAAAGTGCTGGTGTTATGCATTGTGACCTCATGTGGGAATATCAATCTTTCTTCTACTCTAGATCAAAAGATAATATGACCTGGTTCATCACTAAATGGTTCAACTCACGGACAGGCCAAGACAAACAAGTGACAGTGAAAGAATGACAGTAGGAAGGGTGGGGGGAAAAACATGCGTTAAAAAAGCTAGACTAACCTCTACAGAAGGCATTTCTGTCTAGGACCCTCAGTTTTATTTTTTCCCAAATTCCATTTTATTTTATTTTTTTCCAAATTCCGTTTTTTTCCATTTTATTTTTTCTGCATTTCCATTTTGCTGTTTTAATTTTTCTAGCCTCTATTCTAGATATTAAGCAAAAAGCATATATAATCAATTGAAAACCGTGAAACGTACACATTTTAACAGCAATTTATTAAAAGTTTAACAAGTTACATTTTAAGGCCCTATGAAACACGTTTTATTTTTTTTTTTTCAGTTTAATTCAGTTTTATTTTTACCAAATTCTGTGATTTCAATACATTTTTTGGATTCCATTTTATTGGTTTTAGTTCAATTTTAATAATCAAAAGCATCTCTAATTAATTTGATAATTAAATTATTTTATTTTTTAAAAACCATATATTATTAATTTATTATTATTTTTAATCTGAAATACTGTATTTACATTTTTCTGATAAATAATTTCTGGTAAATAATTTTTTCTGGTAAATACTCCTTAAAAAAATATGTTTTAGTACTATCTTTATTAGCAGTAGTAGTACTACTATCATTACATTAAGTAAACTATTTGTCACAGTTTCTTCAAGTTAAACCAAACTTTTATTTTGACGGGTTGTTGTGAAGACATTTTGGTATCTGTTTGTACAAATGATATGGCAATAGTGTTTCTTAAAAGAAACTGAAATTGAGGAAGCAAAGGCTGAAAACACAGCGAGCATCTAGGGCTGCACGATTAATCACACGATGTCATGAGGCGCGTTTAGTCAATGAAGCCGGTACTTTGATTAGTAGTAAAGCTCCATCACATGCGTTCAGCTGGAGCGGCAAGTAATACACAGAGCCGTAAA
>JAHKKF010523796.1:14943-69562 GCA_019740295.1 Labeo calbasu | reverse complement strand
AGCTCCATCACATGCGTTCAGCTGGAGCGGCAAGTAATACACAGAGCCGTAAAGCACTGACAAGCTACGCCAAAATCGCGCTCAAAATCGAATTCGATGAATTGCGATTAATCGTGCAGCCCTACGAGCATCATGCGCTTTTCAGTATGTGTGTAGTAAATAAAATTGTGCAAATTCCACAAAAATTCATCATATTCTGTAACATTCCATAACACTGAGCGTTTTAAATTCCATTTTAATGACTGGATTCCATGATTCTATCTGAGTTTTCCGCATCATGGACAGCATAGGGCCCTTTTTCCAATTAAAACAAACAAACAAACAAAAAAAAAAGTTAAAAATTATACTTTGTCATTTCCAATAAGTAAATAAATATTTAATTTCTGTTGTAAAAGCTTTAAGAGTTTTACTACAATCCTGGAGTGAAAATAAGACAAATGTGAAACACAAATGTTCATTTGCCCTTTCCTGTGATGGAATTTAACATGATATTGAACCTGAATTTCATAACTTCTCAATATATACGGTACAGCAGCTTCAAACATTGAGCAAATGTATAAATTAGGTTTCAAAATATGAAGCATGGAAAATATTCCAAATGAACACTGAAATATTAAGAATTGCAATATTTGTGCTGTTTAATATTAAAAAATGTTTGATATGTAATATTATTATTATTTTTTATTTATTTAATATTAAAAATTTATATTTTCTCATTATTGACAACAAAAAGCATTTTCATAGCTTTATAAAATTAAGGTTGAACCACTGATGTTACATGGACTATTTTAACAATGTCCTTACTATCTTTCTAGGCCATAAAACGTTTCAGTTGCGTTGCTGCCCATGCAGAGTCAGAAAGCTCTCGGATTTCTTTAAAAATATCTTAATTTGTGTTCCAAAGACGAATGAAGGTCTTACGGGTTTGGAACGACATGAGGGTGAGTCATTAATGACAGAACTTTCATTTTTGGGTGAACTATCCCTTTAAATTGTAATAGTATTTCACATTATTACAATTTTTAATGCATTTTTGATCAAAGATAAGTTATAACTTTACACACACATTATGGTTCACTGATTTACATATTGTGGTCATTTTATGAACTGCAGGTAAATTATTCTAATTCTACTTTAACACCAAAAAGTGCCATGAATATAGTACAAACATACAGTGTGCATACTATGCACATCCTCAGGCTAATCTAGGTCAAAGTGTCAGGAGTCTCATTGAGGCATGTGGCTCTGGATTGTCTTCACACCTCTCTGTGCTCGGGCTAATGGACTATAATTAGCAAATTTACTGGTCAGTAATTCAATTTTGATTGTTTTTTCCCCTCTCTTTGCTCCAGTGAATTTTAGAGCTCTCGCCCTGCACTAAGTGTCACGTCCAATCAACCTGGTGTGAGACGAGACCCAATTAGCACTGTGAGCTGATCCCTCAAAAAAGGGGGCCTAAAGGGGACATGTCCCGGGGACATAATCGAATGAGACACCAGCTTCCATTTGGGTCTATACATCGGCCAAGCTGGATTTGAGCCTTCAAAATTGTTTTTGTTTGTTTTATTTTTAAAGGCAAAAAATAGATAAACACATTTATAATTCACTGCAAAGACACCCAAAAGACACCCAAAGCAACATACAGTACAGCAGTCATACAGGCGATTAGGTGACTTCTACAGCTGAAGTATCAGGTCTATAGCTGGATTGTTGTTTTATGTATAAATGACTGAAATGACCTTCAAGTTTTAGCAGTCATGAGGCAGAACATACGAAAACAAAACTTATATTTACTTGAAAAGTACCACCATCCTACCATTTATATTCTCCTTTACCTGCTCTTAGCAAAGACACTAAGGCAATCATTTTCTCTCATCAGTCTATTATTCTAACAATCTTTAAAGCAGTGTTGAATCACTAAAGGGGAGACCTTCAGATCTCATTACTTCAAAACAGTCCTCAGTGAAAGCCTGAACTTCTAACTTGATATGATTCTCCCGGCTAGGATTAATAGGACACCAGAGTTCCAACCCGCATCCAACCAGCCCAGCGTATTAGCACCATTCAGACCCAATAACTTGCAGTCTCTGGAGCTGGGACTTGCAGTCTATCACACAGACTTTGCTTAAATGTGAGGTGGCACTGCTGGGCCGAAGACCTGCCTCAGTTTACCAGCGCCTGAGGTCACGGCCTGGGATATCTCTGTCCAGTCCTGTTGCCCCGGGTCATCTTTAGCTGGACGACCCAGAAACCAGCAACCCAGCCACTCTATCACACAACCCCCTCAAGAACAGCTGGTTAGACTTACCAAGGGCGAACAAACTCCTCAGAGGAGCAAGCAAAACCTTGGTGGTCAGCCACAAAAGAAAAGACTACATAATGTACTTATATTCTCATCGACTGAAAACGCCTGCTGAAGGGATTTTATATCTAGCTTACTCTTTTAAAGTGGTGCTCATATTAAACTCTAAGGAGGCAAAAATACTGTAGAGAATCATTCCAACAAGCAGAATTATAATTGTTATAAGTATAATTGCAGCCAAAGAAGAGATGTTCTTCCCATAAAGCATTACAAGAAGCTGTATCTTTGAGCCTAATGGCTCTGTCCACTTAGAAACCAACGGTCACAGAAATAAGGGCTTCACCATCATGTTACAGTGTTATAGGAACCAATAAGCAGACGAAGAACAACCAGTAAATTTGCTATACACACATAAGTTGAAAAATGAAGGACAACTTAAAACACAGACTTGTTACAAGTGGAGGAAAAAACTAAAGATATATTTCATAGCATTGTATTATAGATTAAATTATTTTAGCTCATAATACTCTATGAACTAGGGGCGTGTGATATATATCCTCTATGATAATATTGTAATTGTTGTTTAAAGAATATTGTTTATTGTTCAAGATGGAGTACATGTCAAAAAAAAACACACAGAGAGTGCACATACTTTTAAAATACATTTAGAATTGGCCCAAAATTCAAGATGAGGGGGCAAAAATCCCCCTGTATGACTTATATATATGTTTTATAGTTATATCAGCTGATACAGTTAATATCAAACTAAGCATGCCGTTTTTCTCCAAATATCAGCAAATGTGATATTGACAGCTCAATAAAAAAGTTATTATTACGTGACTTTCATTTCAGACACAAGCTCATGTTGTTTTTGCTCTATTTCATCAAAAAAATTGACGATTTGAAATAATCAGTTGAATGAATGAATCAATGACTCGCTCACGCAGTGATTTGCTGCCACCTTCTGGCAATTTTAAGTTTATATTTAAAGTTTTTTCCAGTGTTTCCCCAACCTTTTTTCTGTTGCACACAGTTTTGATAAGTAAAAAAATCCCATGGCATACCACTAAGCACTAAAAAAAAAAACAGAAAAAAAAAAAAAAAAAAAAAAAAAGTAATTTGTCTGTCATTAGAACCGCAGGATTTGAGGCAGTAAATACGTTTTCATCAATTTACAGTTATAACGTTTACTGTAGCTATACATGGGCGCCCAGTTTTTCTTGTTGTTTAACACATTTGGCCAAAATCTCATGATATAAAAGATGAACTGCTATGCACAGGATATTTAAAACGTAAAAAGTATACTGGCTACAACTTGATGGCAAATGCTAAGACTCTTCTCCACTCTTTAAACACACAAAAACATTAGCCTTTACAGACAGTGTGTCTTGAGTAAATAAAAAGCTGTACTTATTCAAACATCAGTTCTTTATTTACCCTTGCATTGCGAAGAAGTAGGCGTCTGTTTTAAAACTGCACGTCACAGCACTTCATTCTGAATGGAGGCGGAGAGGAGTTATGAGGTTTGACTGATAATTTGAGGATCCAATGGTTATGAAGTTTAGTTACAAGCTCTTTTGAATGTTTTTAATTGATTAAATATTTGTAAAACCCACAACGATGACCAATAGCACTGATTTAAAATAATAATAATAATAATAATAATAATAATAATAAAATATATAATGGAGATAGGAAGTTTTTGATAATTTTCCACAGCACACTCGACAACACTAGTGTGTCGTGGCACAGTGGTTGGGAAACACTGGTTTATCCCTTTCTCTCCCTAAATAATTTCAAATATCTACTAAACATTTTGTTTTTAAAACATTAAACATTAATTATACATTTGTAACTGAAGGTTAACTGCATTCATGTCTGTGTAAATGCATCTAAGTGATTCTGTGCCACTTCGTCATTGCAAACACAAATTTTGTTGATACTGATTTCATTTGATTGGCATCAGCCCTATAGTGTTTTACTATTTAAATTTACTGATTAAATCTAAGAATTTGACACAAAAGATGATGCATACTTTAATCAGGCCATATAAAGGTAAATTTAAACTTATTGAAAAAGTCAATTTCTGCAATAATCACCACAGAAAATGAAAAATTTCAAAAGCTTTGGGAGTCAGCTGTCCATAGCAGTCCGAAACCTGCCAAAATACCAGCACAACAACATGCCCAGCAAAATATTGTCTTTGACAACATTCCAGAAAATAATGAGATATCATTTTTTGTCATTATCGCACACCCCTACTATGAACATTCTCAGACCAAGGATCAGTATTTTTGCTAAACTTCTCACAATCTTTTTAGAAAATCTGCTATCATTATACACTGAGATGAACATCTTTTTTTTTTTATTCACACACATTTTTGAAATAAAAGCAAGTTATAGAGTATTTGAGTGTGGATCTTCTTGTATTACGATTGTTTAATGGGCTCACACAGCTAAAGAATATACGTAAAAAAGATGAATGAGTGCAAAAAAGTGTAAAAGCAACAGTGTTAGTTATATATAAAATATGCTGTGGCATTAGGTCAGTGTGTTCTAGATTCTTTCTATTTGACAAACACAGACCAAACTAAATATACAATTATAAAACACTTAAGAAAAAAAAAGTCACAATATCACATTATACACTTTTTTTAAAAAAAAAAGGTACAAAACCTGTCACTGGCAGCACCCTTTCAAATGATACCAATATGCACACCTTAGAGGTAAATACGGTACAAAATTGAAAGGATATTGTGTCTGTACCTTTTTTCATATCATTAGATATCACTATAACATCGTACCGACGGGTCCCTGCTGACTCCCACCCTTTGCACTAGTTTTTTATCTGATCGGATTACTTTTATTACCACATACTGTTGTCCATTCATCCTCTTGTTTTGGATCTTTCAGTCTTTTCTTGTCTCAGGTGATGATTGAAGGTGAGTGGTGGTCATTCAGTGACCTGGAACAGGAGCAAACAGATAAGAGCGTGTTAAACAAAAACTCAGCTAGTACACATGCGTCTCTTTAAAACAGCCGGGAAACATCGCAACATCATTAAATCAGTGTTTCACTGAGAAACCACAATCACACACATGTACTCTCCACCAATAGGTCTCTGCAATTTTGATATTATGCACCTATACAAGTCTATTATTGTTATGACAGCCTGGTGATCCCAGAGGCCATTTTCAATTAAGCCGCTGGCTGTTTACAGGTATTGTGCTGGACTTGTTGTACCCATGCAGCCGGCGCTCTTGGCTATTGTGCCAGGCCACAATGGTTAATGAGCTATCTACCCACGAGGACCAAGCAGAACAAATAGACAATGTGCTCTTCCCTCCTACAAAACTCTCTTGTCTAACACATACACACAGACAATGTGCCGCACCTCTGCCACCGAACACACCAATCCAAGACCGACTACTGTAAATATAGGCCATTGCGAGTTCTCTCCTTTGATCTCTGTTTGCATTTCAACATCAAATGAGCTGACCTAACCTTCTCCTCGGATCATTTAAATGGTAATGTGTAGCAGGGACTGGTTTGGGCAGCCATTCATCTCAAGGTCAAGAGGGCGATCAGACGTGCTCTCTCTGGGTTAGCGCAAGACAACAAATGTGTTTTTAACCAACCAAATGCACAATAGAGTGCAGTTTTGACACTGTACGATTGCATAAGAGATGCTTTGGCCAGAACTGGTCAATGAACAAAATTATAGAAATGATTGACATGCAATAAACCAGACCTTAACTGCTATGTTTCAAAAACATGAGATCAGAAATCAACAGTGTAATCGCAAACATTATAATTTAAAGCATACAGTTTTTATAACATTACAATTTATCCTTAGACAAGCATATGGAAGCCTGTTGACGCATCAGCATAAAAAAAAAAGGTAATCATGAATACAGTTACATTTATTACAAGAAAAAATATAGAAATTACAAGAACTAGTTACACTGCAAGATATAAATGATGAAATTGCGAATTATAAAGACAATATGTGACCCTGGACCACAAACCAGTTATAAGTATCACAGGTATATTTGTAGCAATAGCCAATAATACATTGTTCGGGTCAAAATTATTGATTTTTCTTATGCCAAAAATCATTAGGATATTAATTAAAGATCATGTTCTATTAAGATATTTTCCTACTGTAATCAAAACTCAATTTTTGATTAGTAATGTGCCCTGCTGAAAACTTCATTTGGACAACTTTAAAGGTGATTTTCTCAATATATTTATATTTATTATATTGGACCCTCAGATTGCAGATTTTCAAACAGTTGTATTTCTGCCAAATACCGTCCTATCCTAATGCCATGCATCAATGGAAACCTTATTTATTCAGCTTTCAGATGATGTAGAAATCTCAATTTAAAAAAAATGATTTATTATGATTTATTATGATTTATTATCAATGTTGAAAACAGTTGTGCTGCTTAATTTTTTTTACCTGTGATACTTTTTTTCATGATTTTAATAAATAAAAAGTAAAAAAAAAAAGAGAAAGAACAGCACTTATTTAAAATAGATTCTTTTGTAACAATACAAACTTCCATTTACAAGTTTGTGATCTGTAAATGTTTATTCTTTCTTTTCCTGAAAGAAATCAATACTTTTATTCAGCAAGGATGTGTTAAATTGATAGACTAAGTGATAGACCTTTGTTAGAAAAGATTATATTTTGAATAAATGCTGTTCTTTTTTTTTTAAATTATTTTATTGGAAGAATCCTAAAAAAAAAAAGAATCACAGGATCCAAATATATTAATAAATATAAATTAAAATTTAATTTTAAAATATATTAAATATTAAAATAGAAAATCATTATTTTAAACTGTAATAATATATAATATTTCACAATATTACTGTTTTTTTTCTGCATTTTTGATCAAGTAAATGCAGCCTTGATGACTCATAATAGACTAATGATAAAAAAAAAAAAAACATTAAAAATCTTACTGATCTCAAACTTTTGAATGGCAGTTTATATAAGAAAGTTGCAATTACGAAAAAAAAAAAATATTAGCAACTAAGTCGACAATAAGACAAACAAAGGATAAAATGAGAAATTTAGTGCTCTACAATATAAATATGCGATAACAAAATCATTATTAAGAGACACATTGGGAGATATAAAGCCGAAGTTATAAGAAGGTCAAAATGATGAGAAAGTCGAAACTGAGAATTATAACAGTCTGATATAAATCTGCAATTGTGAGATATAAAGTCATAATACAAAACAAAATCACAAGAAAGAATGTTCAAATTATGCAAAACAAAGTTGTAAGTTTAAATGATGAGAAAAAAAGTTGAAAATCACAAGAAAAAGTCAAAATGTATAAATATCACAATGTATTGTAAAAAAAAAACAAAAAAACAACCATATTAAGAAAAAAGGGTAACACTTTACAATAAGGTTCATTAATTAACTACATTAGTTAACATGAACTAAGAATAAACAATACCTTTACAGCATTTATTAATCTTAGGTAATGTTAATATCAGCATTTACTAATGCATTATTAAAACCACAAGCTGTGTTTACATTAGTTAACATTACCATGAACAAACAATAAACAACTGTATTTTTATTAGCTAACATGAAAAAAAATGAAAAATATAGTGTAATGAAGTATTGTTCGTTCATGTTAGTTAATACATTAAGTAATGTTAACATAAGACACCTTATTATAAAGCGTTACTGAAAAAAGTCACATTACAAAGTCACAATTATGAGACATAAACCCATGATACAAATACTAAAAGCCCTTTAGGAATAGAGCATTACCAATGTTCATATTCATGTTTAGTGTTACATTAACTGAATGTCATACAAAGACAAACAGCAACATCTAATGAACAGAAAAGCAAATACACACAAGCACATTCTCCCCATAGCGTTTGCGAGTGCCCTGTCGGGTAGGTGACATCTCATGACTCACGCTACAACTGAGTGCATATACAGGCAGCCAGAGCAAATCCAGTCACCCCTTGAGCAGGTAAGGAGATAAAATGCTGGCCGGATTTACATGCCACAAGTGATGCAGAGAAAGAGCCACCTCGCTCCACACTGCCACATCAAAGCAGGCCAGGTTATTAACGGGGTATGAAGAGCACTGGAGACCTCACTCGTATCACACACTATCTAAGCCCGATTTAAAATGGACAACACACACACAATATTTTAAATGTCTAATTCTGACATTAATGTGAGGCCTTGTTCACTGTCAATGCCCCTCACAATTCATTAAGCAACTTATTGGGCAAAAGATTCAAAATGCATGTTAATTTAATGGGATTTCTGGTTGGGGGGAAATTATATTTTTAAAAAAAGCTTTGATGTTCACAAAACTTGGCAGTCAATCATTTTGCACTGAATTACAGCATTAATGAAGAATGGAGAAACAATGAGGGACGCTATTGTTTCAAACGCATGCATGTTAATGTTCTCCATTAGAATGCATGTAATCGTTTCAAAAACCATTAAAGCGGCCCGGCTCGTGTTCGGTACAGGTGATTTCTGCGCCCTTTGTCTTCTAACCTGCTTCTAAGGTTAATCTGATCATGTACATCTTAAACTGCGTGACACAAAGCTAGATCAGCCACAACAAACCCACTCGGTTGCTATTGATTTCAATATAAAGCCAAGGTCTTTATACAAAAAAAAAGCTCTCCACATTTAAAAGTATAAGACTTGAGGGTAATAAAAAAGTCTACCAGGCAAGAATGCCCATGACATGACAACAGGTTAAAGCAAAGCCCACATACACTGATTCAATTAACATGCAAACAAACTCTGATGATGCTGTTAGAACGACTTAGAAGATGACGACAAGATTTCGTTTTACTCCCCGAGAATGGAAGCACGCTGACATTTATACAGGCTAACAGAAGTGATAGATTGAGGTCAGATGGAAAACTGCATCTTGGTTTGTCGCATTTTCAGCATGTGTTGATCCATCTGGAGTTGTGGAGGCTGGATAATCAGCACAAGCCACACGAGCATGTGCCGCGGTTGTGGGAGCGGGAAATGTGCAATGTGCACCATGCTTTTGCATAGTCAAATAACAACTTGGTCGAATCAACATTTTCGGTCCACTAAACATCACGGTTACCTCACACAAGACTGAGAGTATGTGGAAGAAAACGCTTAGAGGTATATATTTTGTATGATATTACTTTCACTAAATCAATCTGAATATAAAAAGGCATCCAAATAATACTACTAATCATCCTAAAAGCTATCCTTTAAGTGATAGTTCACCCAAAAATAAAAAATCTGTCATGATTTTTTTATTTTTAAGGGCGAGTAAATGACAGAATTTTCATTTTTGGGTGAACTGATTTAATTTAAAGGAATAGTTTGCCCAAAACTGAAAATTCAGTCAAAATATGCCACTAAAAGAGATTTTTTATACATATAATATATATAAACACATACTGTATATCAAACATCTGATACATTACAGTGTTTTCACAACGCATACTCAATCGTCCATTTTGGTAGCACTAAACACATATATTTTAAGATCAGTCAGTGCAAGTTTCTTTGAGTTAAAACAGCTCAGACTTACCTTTTAGTCTAGGACTAGGCCTATGCCTGGTCTGTGAAACCGGGGATTGGAGTACTATAAACTGCCCAAAGTTACAACAAATCAAGAAGAAGAGTGCAAAAAACTGAGGAACAACAGGCGATTGTGGATGGTCAAACTGATCCAGGATTTTCAGGGCAAGAATCTTGACAACATTTGTGTTTGTTCTTATTTCCAGTCAGGTAGGTGAAATATTAGGCTAACATCTAACATCTGCACATGTCTTAACCACCTATTAGCCCAGCTTAGGTTTGTCAAAATATTGCACCCTTTCCTGTTTACTAAGTGCTTCTCTATATAATTTAGCAGCTTCCACGTTTTTTTTTTTTCCATGGTTTAGACAGCGTAAATTAGCAGAAAAACATTTAATAGTACATTAATGATGCAATCAATGCTGTTGTTTACATCCGAGTATCTCCAATATGGCCGTGCATCTGGGTAACTGACCAAACCTTGACGTAAGTGCAAACCCTCTATTCCAGACCTGTATAGTTTTTGATTTAATGCCTCCACTAGAAACTCTGTATGCAGTGTATTTGGGACAATATGAAGTGTTTTAATGAATTGAAAACTAAATATAGTCTAGTGACTGTTTATAATATCTTGTGCATCACCTACAGAACTTTTACATCTGGTGTTTAATGGCTAAATGTGTTTTATATGGTTAAACAAATATCAATTTAAGTAGGAAATATTGCCATAAAGTGCTGTTAATATGAATGGAAACCCAAAGTGAACATTTTTAAAACCAATAAACTGTTAACTTACCACTATGGGAGTCCAATGTTTTCGTTGAGCTCATGGGCAGGTGCAGTGACACTTCCACACATTTCCTAGGCCTACAAGTGTGGCAGCCTACACAGCAATGTAACAATGACTTTAATCTCTAGGTCAACTCGAGTATATTTATGGTTTTCACTCTATACTTGTGAGGCAGGCAGCCCCACATTGATTCCACAAACACAAAGGCGCTTCCAAGTCGATGGAATACTGCAATTGCGAGTTATTTCGTCGATTACAGGTCGAAATGTATCACAAACGAGCCCAGCGCGGCTCCCAAGGGAGAAAGGAAAATTAATTAAACGCGACTCTACTTCGTGCTCACACTTGTCATCTTATATCTCAGGCTTTTCACCACCCTCGCTGCACACATAGCGAGAAGCCTGTTCCAATTAACAAAGAAGTTGTCAGGCCCTTCATTCTCGCTTGGTTTCTGCGCGTGGTACCCGCGCGCGAAACAACAGGCTGTCGGGAAACCTGCGCGCACCATTGCCTCACAGGCGAAAACCTGTGCTTATCTCTTCACACAGGTTTCACCATGTACAGACACGTCCGGGAATATTAATCTTACATTAAAACGATTAAATAACCGAGGTCATTTTGTCAGAGTGCGAAAGTAGCAGCGCCAAATTGTTTTACAGTTTTAAAGACTGGTGTTTTCTTAAAGTTAATCATGGGAATGAGTTAGCGGAATAAAGCTCACATAAGATAATTTTAATAAATCAGAAGTTACTTATTTGTTTAAATATTCCGGTGTACATAATATTAGCATATAAATGCAGAAAGGGAGAAAAACAACTTGCATATGCACGTCTAGCACATCACACTAGAAACGGCTAATATAAATAATGTTCTTTTATATCATATATATTTTGTTTACTGTATCTCATTTACGGCTACATACGACACAAATAAATAAACTGATATGAAAAATTAATTTCAATTTAAATGATTTACGCGAATACGCGAAGAAAAATAGTCCTTAACGTTCAATATCTCCGGTTCTAGCCTTATCCAGTTTTATATTCTCAATAAAACATAATTAATTTAATACTAAATGAACTCGTCCAAGACCATTTTTACGATGGTATTAACCGGTTTATTCTCTGCGCTGATAAAAACAGAGAAAATAGAGAAATTCGCGGAGTAGTACTAGAGACATGACAGTAGACCCGGTTTGACAACAGTGAAATATCCAGTTTAGCGGTCTTTTTTTCATCGAAAATGTATTCCAGGGAATTGTGTTAATATACATTAAATGTATCAGCTGGCCACAAAATTATACAAGGAACTTACACATAAATATTCACAAACAGAAAAATTCTTTGATCTTGCATATAAGCTGCAATTTATAGTCTATATACGGTATTTAAAAGACATGATGAATTAACTGATTCGACTGACTATACATTGCTTATGTATTTTGCCTCGTTTTCAAATGCATCTGTCAACTCTGTATGCTGGGAAAATTGTCAGCCCATGCCCTCTACTGGTGAAAAAATAAATTTAAATTTCAATTTTGTGGTATATGTACGTCCATCACATATAAAGTCAAAGATGTGGATATGCATTTTCAAAAATATTCGGCATTTTCCATTTTAGTGACATAAACAGGAAAATGTCTTGTCGCCTATACAGTTCCACTACTATCAATACAGTTCCACTACTATCAATCCTACTACTAATAATCTGCCATAAATAGAATTTTGAGGGAAAAATGACACATTCACAAATTAAAAGAAAGCACCCTTAATATCATACATTTTACAATGCAATACATAATATTTCATAATAAAATTAACATAAAAACAAGCCAGTGTATGAAAAACATGACACAATTAGGCAGCCAAACTGCTGAGGTGGAAGTAACAAGGTCAGTGCCATATGAAGCAAGTCTCAAACAAGGTCAAACAATGTCAGATTAGCAGCAGCAGCAATAGTCAGTCATCTCGCTCAGAGACCAGAATGATAATTCATAGTTTGAGAAAGAGAAAACTGATGTAATGGGGAATATACATGGCAAAGACTTTGCATCATGTGCTTTATAGAAGAATGCAAAAGCACCTTCCTGCCCAGGCAGAATCTTTATTGCTGCACTGGAATCACTGACAAAGCCAATCGCACAACAGTTTGTATATTATTGTATTGAATAGTATTGAAACGCATGGTCTCAACAAGCTATGTTGACACTGAAACACTAATATTGACAAGTATTTGAACACACCAGTTGGTATTTTGCCTCTGGCTGGCTTACTAGGCCATTAAAGATGTAACAGAGAAACAGAGAGAGAGAGACGGAGCATTGGGGTTAGATTCCAGTCATTGCCGCCAGGCACGCTTTAGGTCAGACGCGGTCCCTGTCTGTCTGTGGTCTGGTCGGAGAATTGATCCCACTCTGGGAGCTGGGCGGCAAACAGATCCCTGCATCTCTGCCCGTCTGGTCAGTGACCTCACTCTTTAAAGCTGCCAGCCACTTCATCATGATGTCCAGTACACACCAGACAATCCCAAAATGCCCTTGAAGGATTTCTGCATGACGGCAACTTTTTGTCCCGGACAATATTGATTCATCTTGTGTGTAACAATGGTGATGCACTCACACAAGATGAGTGAAAACATGCTCATGTGCTCAATACAATCTGTACAGTACAAAGCAGCCATTGCTGGTATGATGAATTTTCCTTCAAAACCTGTTGATAATACAATTTAACATTCACAAGAAAATAAATTATCACATTTTCAAATGTCACATACAAACAAGCTTAAAACCACAAAACAGAGTCATATTATAGTACAAGGCCACAATGAGCTCCACATCTGTGCCCCGAACACAGTTATTATTATTATCATTGTATTTTCTCCAGTGATGAATACTGCGGGCCACAAATGAATGCAGTCTGAAACTGCAAAATGTTTCCCGTTAAAACATTCATTCGATTTCGACTAAAGGCAGACATGCCTTTTCAATTCCACAATTTGAATTGTACAATTGCAATTCAAATTTGAAATGAAGGAAATAGAAATTTAAATTATCATCTTTGCAAATCAAGATAAAAAACATTAATGTAATTTTTAGATAGGAAAGTAAAGTTTGTAAAGACAAACTTTGTAAGTTGGCTTGATAAAGCCTTTTTAAAAACTAAACAGTAGAGGGAGCCAAAATACCACATTAAACAATAAATAACAGCACAACATTTACAACATAGGCCTACTGTAAAAGGTGCAAAACATGCATACATGCACATATAAAACATCCCATGCCTCCTTTATGAACTCCCAACTCCCAACTGAAAACAAGAAACAGGAATCTTTCTCCAGACAATTGTGCTTTGCCTATGATCAGCCAAGGCTTGTGTATTGGTTTATCCATTTACAGTGTTATGTGTGTTTCAGTGTGAATTCAACTTAAAAACTTGAGCGGGGGGCTTGGATTTCCCGTTCCACACTCGGCATGCTGGGTGTATCCCGGCAGACCAGCCTGTGGCGGAAGTGTCCGCTCAGCAGAATGTAGATGAAGGGGTTTATGCTGCTGGCGGCATAGCTCAAGCACACAGATAGGTAGTAGCAGGTGTGGTATGCTAATGAGGGGCGAGGTACGCTCAGGTTAACCAGCTGCAGGACGTGGTACGGCCCAACACTGACCAGGAAAACCGCTACGAGAACCAGGACCATTTTTGTGAGGCGAACCACACGCTCCCGAGGCAAGCTGGTGTTATACCTGAGAGAAAGTGGGGAATGTAGGATTTGGTCATACAGTATGTAGTCTAAATATTGCATCGAAATTTAGGGTAGTTACACATAGTGTTTTAACATATAAAGAATTCAGATGCAAAACCAGCTAAAAGCCATCTCGGTCATTATACATATATACAGATATTATACATCCATCAAATACTTTTAATTCAAACTCGCTAAATTCCAGCCTCAGCCCAATTAGAAGTACCAGTACTTACATAGAAACCTACACAAAGTAGCCAGAAAGAAATTCTAATTTTAAAGAAATATATCAGATGGATTTAGAGGCTTTTGCATCTGAACTTTTCATATACAGTTGAAGTCAAAAGTTTACATATACCTTATTTTACCAAAATAAGAGGAATCGTACAAAATGCATGTTATTTTTATTTAGTACTGACCTGAATAAGATTTTTCACATGAAAGACATTTATATATAGTCCACAAGAGAAAATAATAGTTGAATTTACATACACTTGATTGTTTTGTTCAGTGATAGTTGTTCATGAGTCCCTTGTTTGTCTTGAACAGTTAAACTGCCCACTTCCAACAATGGCTATGATTTTGAGATCAATCTTTTCACACTGAGAACAACTGAGGGACTAAGTTCAAACACTCACTGATGCTCCAGAAGGAAATACACAGTTTAACTCTTGTGTTCCTGTCATATTTTATTACCATTTCTGAACTATAGTGAATAAACTGTAATAATGTGAGAAGGTGTCTGAATAAATTTTGGCTTGACTGTAAGTGTTTTTATATCATTTTAGCTTCACCTTTCTGCTTTAAAATCCCTCCAAAATTACTGCATTTTTTTTAATCTAAGATATTTTTAATAGAAATGACTTTGAATTCATGGTTTAGCCCATTAAACGTACATCAGTATATGCTGTCAATTTTAAACTAAAACATTTTTACTGTATAAGCAGGATAATTCTCAAAAGGGATGTTACATTTGACAGCTTCATACAAGAAATTCTCTTTGCAGTAGATATTCTTTTTATGGCTGGTGAATGAAATATTAATGAACAAAACCAGTGTAGACCTAACTAGAAAAGTCAAGCTAGTGAAAAGAATTCACAAGCAATTAAATTTGCAGATTAACTTGCTGTAATGAAGGTAAAGTCACCTGTGAGCCTTTTTGTTCTTGCGATACATTCTCCAGGAGTAGCAGAGAATCAGTATATAGCAGATGAGAATGAGAGGTAATGGCAGGAAGAAGGAGGTCACAGTCTGGTAGAGTGTATACCTACAGATATATGAAGACACACACTGTCATTCATGAGAGAGAAGAGCTTTAAACTCTCGTCATCTCCCTCTCCACTTATTTTAATTAAACAAGAAGGATGGAGCTGCAGACTTCTGTACAGATTGTGTTGCTTTTAAGTGCCTATAAGCCTATGTGCCACTATACTGAATGGCAGCTTTCACAGCAAATAATAGAAAATAACTTCTTTTTTTTTTCTTTTTTACTGTACTCTGCTGGGGAAAAAAAATCTATATAACTTTGCAGGCTTTGTAGCAGTTCTCAAACAAAATGCTGAAAATGGTACATCCAAAACAGCAATTTGTTTGTGAGCCATTTTCTTTTTCTTTTCAATAGATGATTGTGTAACAACAGAGTAACGAAAGCACGGAATCCAGACTTCAAAGCAGAACTATGTCAATAAAAAATAAACAGGAGGTGAGAGATGGAAGGATAATCAGACCTGTGCAGCAGGTTATAGCACACAAGTAAAGCAGAAGTGCAATTACCAGAGCACTTCTTCGGGAGAGACCAGGTTCAGTGAACAGCTCTCTAGCCCGTCCCTGAAGCGGATCACTTTGGCATGAACCCAGGCAGGCAGAACCATGATGAAAGAGGCTGCCCACACAAACAGGTTAATACGGATAGTCCTGGATCTGGTCCTGAGACTCAGTAGGCGAAATGGATGAACAAGGGCCAGGTATCTGAAGTACATAAATGAAAAAACAATGTAGATTTTATTCCCCATATATGCATTTTCACACAAATATATGCTGTTTATCACTTAATTAGTTGTCTGATATGAGAAGCAAAATTTTCCGATTTAAAGGGCACGTATTATGCCTCTTTTAATAAGATGTAATATTGGTCTTGGGTGTCCCCATAATGTGTCTTTGAAGTTTCATCTTAAAATACCACACAGATAATTTATACAACATCTGGAAAATGTAATTTTGAAGCGACCCCAGTAACGTATATTTAGCTCCTGGAATGCTAATTTGACGAGGGGAACCCTGCCAAAAAAAGGTATTTTACCTCCAGGAATGCGATTTTTAACATGGAGCCACCCTCAAAACATGATTGGACTACTTTTGGGCAACTCTCAGTAGCAATTTGGGTGGGTTTTGTTGTGAAAACCTGGCAACCCTGGCGTACCGTATACATCTCAGCTTTGCATACCTACACCAATAAACAGTCGGTAGAAGAAAAATGACAGAGAGCGAGAGAACCTGTGAGGAACCCAAACACAAAGAAAGTAGGAGGAACCCAGCTCAATGGACCGAACCCAGTGTGAACTAATCTCACCTGCACAACGTTGATCAATTAAAATATATTGATAATCAGGGGCGACATTTGACTCTAGAGTCAAAAAAATTGGGAAAAAAGCAAAAGAAAAAATCTTTTTCGAATAAGCATCGAATCATTGCCCTACTGCCACGCACCAAAGCAGTCAATACAGCGCAGTCAAGAATAACTTAAAGAGGTTGCAGCGTTTACTAAACTGTGGACGAATCTGGCGATGCTTCCGGTTTTAAGTGTCAGTTGATGGCCTTTCATTTTTAACCAGAAATGTGCACGCTGCTTTTCAGATTTTCCGTGTCTTTTTCCCGTGTCACTTGAAATGTATCCGTTTTGATTCGTTGTTACTAAAGGTGAAACACTTGATGGTAATGAAATTAGGCTACTGGCTGATATGTCCCGGTACAGCCCTGCATTTCAGACCGAGACCGACGGGCCTCGACGTTTTTACGCCCTTACGGCCGGGCTTCGGACGAATTTTCACATCATAGTTCATTAGCGGGCCGGGCTTCGGGCCTGTTTTAGGCTTTCCTCATTTTTATATATTTTAGACGTCCACCAATTATGGTGATGAAAAAAAATCCGCGTTGGTGGGAACAACAGGAGACTTCACTTTTACTTTTACTTTGGAGACCAACTCGGAAGGCTTTAGTGTTTCCGTCAGCAGCAGCAAGCGCGTTTTTGTTTTCGATTTGCTTTATTTCGTTAAGTTATAATTTAAAGCTTTCTATAGATATATGTATCATGTCTGTGTGAGGTATTAAAAACGGCGCTTGCAGAGGACGCGCAAAAATACATATATTAAAATGCCTTTAAATTTAGATAGAATGGAAAATATAGATTGCATTGCATGCTAGCTTGCTTACTGTGCCCAAAAGCATAATTTATTGAACCCGTATGTCTTACTAACAAGGAACTATGCTTCTAACCACAGGTCGAGAGCTGTAGTTCCAACCACCTAAGTTTGTGACGCTGTTTGCGAATGTTCGTTTTAACTATTGTTTCGGGAAACACCAAATCGTTGAACTATGTTGGTAACGACGGAACTTGCGACCATAGTTGGCTAACGATGCTTTTGGGAAACGCACCCCTGTTGAGACACCAGAAAGCGTGTCATGTTTTGTTTTCTTTCTTTTGTAGAAGCGCCGTTTTGTTTATATTGTGAGTGCACACAAATAAAAGTAGACCCTTTACAGTTCCGAATGATGTATTATTCTTACTTTTATCAGCAAAAATGACGAAATAGTTTAAATTGTTTCCACTGAGAAAAGTGATCGCGCTGGCGCCTCCATATCCTGCAAAGCGGCTTTAGCTCACTCTTCGCACAAATGATTGGATATGCACCCAATAGCACACATTTATCTAGCTTTAACGTTTAAACTAATATTGTTTTATACTTTAACTATTTTATATCTACAGATTTTATTTTGGGCAAGTCGTGATGATTTGAGAAGGCAAAAGTTATCAAACAGACTATGATCAGTCTTACTTTAAAAAACAAAAAGTTATATTTAACGAAAAAAAAATCCTTCAAAATGTTTTTTTTTCTAAATGATCTTGATAAAAAAAGACGTATAATCACTTTGCCACTGCACAAAACTAAACTATTTTAATAGCTGAAACAGTAGTATATGCTGTTTTGGGAGAAGGGGGAAAAAAAGACGGACTCGGGGCGGACTCGGGCCGAGAATAGTTTGGCAGATCTTCAATTGTTCTTGCTTTCCTTTGAGGGTATACCTCCGGCACATTATCTTCAAAAATAAAAGTAATCCACTGCATGCTCAGTGGCTCAAATTTAGGGAGAAAATGAAGACTCTTATGTTTCCTCTCACATCCAAACAGAACATTGGGATTGCTTATGAGACAAAGTTGACGTCATAGCTGCTCAAGCGCAGAGAAAATGAAGGACAACGTACAACTGAAGACAACTCACTGAAGGCTGAAATTAAGGCAATGCAGGACTGTCAGTCAGCGGCCGCGGGCGGGGCCTAAACAGTGTGACGTCACACTGCTTTGAGAACAGTGTTGCTAAGTCTGCGGTTTTCCCGCGGAATTGGGCTACTTTCATACTGTTGCCTCGGGTTGTTTTTCATGTCTGCAGGTTGAAGCGACCCCAATAACATAATATTTAGCCTATGGAATGCAAATTTTACCAGAGGAACCCCACCAAAAACGTGTATTTTACCCCCTGGAACTCGATTGGGCTACTTTTGAGAAAACCGCATGCCTTTTTTGGTTACAACATAAGGATTGGGTGTTTTTTTTTTTTTTTAGCATTGTAGGGTGTATGTGTTCACATACTGCCAACACTCATTTATGTCCAAACATCGTGTAAAAGTGGATTTTGCATTATAGGTGCCCTTTAAAAGCATTTCTCATTTCACTATTATTCTCCTGATGAAGACACGATCTGACATTTACTGTAAAGGACAGACAATCTTGTTGTTTAAAAAAAAAGCAACTGGGAATGAGCTCTGTGTTAAATCATCTTGAGCAAAGATGTGCTTTGGCATTAGTTAATTAAGATTATCTTCTCAAATCAACAAATAATCCACTTTAAAACAGGAGAGGAGGAAACAGCATACTGCAAATGCTGCATTGTGGGAAATGAGGGTTTGCGTGGACAGCCAACCTCTAAAACTGTCCAAATAACACACTTTGCATCCCTGGTCTATGTCTATCATCTCATAAAATCTAATCATTCGAATCATTACTTATACTGTATTATGTAACAATATTTGACTTTGATACATTGTGCAAAACTTATGCGTGAAGAATCTTACAAAAACACTAGATTTTATTAAATTGTAAACTTTTTATCAACAGTATAGATCCTTATTTATATTCCTTTTGAAACAGTTTGAGGCAGCTATTTTTTCATCTTATTGCAATTATTAATTCATTCAAACTTCCTTGTTTTTATTTCATGTTGTTATTTCTTCATTTATTATTTCGCTTTTCTAATTTCACAGTGCTTTGAGTCTAAGCGTTGTTTTTAATTGCTGCATAAATTAATATGTTTACCTGCATGATCTATAATTGTGGTAAGAGTGGCCTCTAGTGGTGAGATTACAGTGTCGCAGCTCTAAATGAGACACTGAAGCACTTGGTTTGGACTTTGTGCTGCATAAAAACATTACTGCACAACATTATTGTCACAATCCGAAAACTATATACAATTCACAATGAGAAGCTTCATCAAAACTAATCAACTTTTATCAAATACCATTCTAGCTCTAACAATTCAGTGATTAACAACTCAATCATTCATTTCATTGAGAATCATAAGTAAGATTTTTTTTACTTATTTATTTTTTCACTATAAAATAATCTATTAAAGGTTTACACCATTTATAACAATATTAATTCAAAACAAAAACAAAACGGCTGATGAAAGTACCACTAAAATATTTACTACTATTTTCTGTTGCAATACATGTACGATTCTTTTAAATAAATATATTTATTTATATATTACATAAATAAATACATAAATGTATTTACATATTTTAATAAATATTAAGCTATGTTCCTATAACATCAAAATAGATCATTTTGGGGAGAGAAAAATTAATTAATTATTTATTTATTTATGAATTATATATTTTTTTTAATCATTTATTTAAGTATGTATAATTCATTGATTTTAAACAACTGCATTTTTATTTCCCTTTCCTTGCTGATGTAATAATTAATGTATCATAGGGTTATGGACAAAACTTACGTAAAATATCCTAATTCATGATGAAAGCAACATACAGTGCCATTGTAAAAAAACAAACAAACAAAAAACAAGTATGAAATCAGACTCCTGTCTCAAAACTTTATATTTACAGAGACACATAACTTTATAACAACTTCTCCTTAAAACAGTTTGCTGCAGATTCATCAGTCTCCTTTCATAGCATAGAATTCGTAGCATGAGCTGTTATTTTCAAGGAGATTAAATTTTAATTTAACATTAATGATTCATAGAGGTCACTTTTCACTGAATATTTTTTAAATCACTCATAAGGACACTCAGAATCAAATAATGAGTCACAACCATTTCTTATCACATTAGGTCAATATGAATGCACTTTTGATTTTGAGTCCATCATTGCAGAAGAGACAAAAACATTTTGATTAAGATGCAAAATTAGATTTGATTCAAAAATATCTTTTTATTATTTTTTTCCAAATGAAAATGACTCTTTAAATGAAAAATGAATCACTTGTATTGCTATATCTGAAAACCCAGATCTTAATGATCTGGAAATCTAATTATTTTCTTTCCAGCATCATTTGACCCACACGGTGTCAATCCTTCACTGATCACACACCTGTCCAGACTCATAGCGGTCATGACTGCAGCGCACGCCACCTGGTTGCAGTTATCAAGAGAGGTGATGATGGTGCAGAGGGTGCTGCCGAACACCCAGTGCCCTCCACGCGCCCACTGGTGAATCAGGAACGGCATGACCGTCACGTGGACCAGGTCGGCCACAGCCAGATTCCCCACATACACATCTGGCACTGTCTTCTTGGCAGACCTGCAAAAAAGACAAGAAAGAACTTGTTGTGATCTGTGGTCCTTTGATGAGACACTGCTAAAGAAACAACAAATGTGTGAAAATTCAAACGGCAAGTTGCAAGAAGCAGTAAATAAGGTCACATAACCTCCAGTGATTGACAGCTCCAGTGCGGTTGGGTCATGGCTAATTCCTAAATGAATCCATCCACTGGAGCACTGAAAATCCTCGGAGGAATTCCTCCACAGCTAATTAAAGAGGTTACTCATATCAGCCATTTTCAGTACCATGGTCCACAGCTCACATCTCTGTTCACATCAGCCCTTAGTATTGTTTTGGTGTGGCCCTTATGTGTCATATTTCAGAATATGGTATTATTTATGCATGCATGTATGCACGTATGTAGACTGTGTGTATTTATGTATATATTTATGAATGTATGCATGAATGCATGTATGTAGAATATGTATTTATGTATATATATATATATATATATATATTCTTGTGAATTAAATCATTAAAACAATTTATTTGATATAATGGAAAAGAAATCTGACAAACAGGAAATAACATATCTTTAATTAGTGATTTGGCTAATATACATTTTGATCAACAAAAACAAATATATTAATCTAATCTAATCTATTCTTGCCATATAGATGAATCTTTGCATGGAAAATGAATCAGATGTTAGCTATCAAAATCCAATTACATCCTTTCAACCATGATTTCAAAAAGATGCTTGAATCTTCATAAACATGTTTTATTATTTGCTATGATTATATTATAATTTGTTTTTCTTCGAAATTCGACATATTCGTTCTAACTACCTTTACACATTTATTCGTATATGGAGAAAGAGAAAATCTTTAACCACAGTTATCTCACCATTCCAGGTGGATGTCATTATGTAAATGTATAATTTTTTATTATTTTATTAAATACCAACAAATGCAGCAAAAAAAAAAAAAAAACAGAGTCCCCCGCCCCAACAACCTGTGAACTCACCTTAAAATCGTCACCAAAACAAGAATATTTCCAACAAGCCCGGTTGAGCACAAAAATCCAATAAATGCCGGGAGAATCTTGGTTTCTGTAACGTGAACGATATTATAATACTCATCTGCTGGATATCCTGCTACTGTCTCATTAGCGCGCGTTGCGTTGTCTAATTTGAGCGTAAAGTTCCAAACAACAGGTTCCAACTCCACCATGGCGCTCATCATTTGCGTTTCATTCTGATCGACGAGAATGCGTTAAAATGCGGTAACAGCACACATAGGCTACTTGTCTGTCCATGGAAAGTCCTCGTGGGCTTCAGCATCCTCATCATACCACACAATGCGCACTGGCGTCTCCACTCTCACCAGCGCGCGCGCATGCAGCCCCCTTGTTATCAGTCCGTGACTCACTCCAACTCGATATTATTGACAGGTATTATTGACAAGGTTTTTACGAGATTTTATCGCACATTCAGTCCTTTTTCAAACTCAATTATATGATTATTTGCACTTAAGTGGAAAGACTGTGAAAAACAGTGAGGAAAAAAGTACGTAAAAATCGTAAAACAAACTGTGTTATATTTAAATATATGTTAAAATGTGCTTTATTCCTGTGACGACAACCGTTAGTGTAGTCTTCGGTGTCACACGGTCCTTCAGAATCATTTTAATATGCTGATTTTCTGCTCAAGGAAACATTATTATCCATGTTGAAAAGGGTTGTGCTGCTTCATATTTTGCGTACACTACTGATCAAAAGTTTGGGGTTCGTAAGATTTTTTTTTCTTTTGGAAGACAGCAGTAGTTTCATTCAACAAGGATGCGTTAAACTGATCAAAATGACAGCAACCACTTTTATCCACCTTAAGAAGAAAGCCTATGGGTGAGACTTCCGGTTCATTAGCTGCTATAGGGAAATGACGAGAAGAGTAACATCGTGGAGTAAACGGTAAAACTGCACTACAAAACAGTGTGTTCACAATTAAGATAACACATTAAAATAATATGGTAAAACACACCAATTTGCAATATCAAGGAGCAAAATAAGCTGTTTTGCACAGCTAAAAATAGCTGGATATGCATGAGACTGAAAGCCAGACCCATAAAATTTACAAATGACCCATTTTTCCTGGAAAATATTTTTTATAATTTGAAACTTGATAATAAATTAATACACAAAGTTTCTTGAGCATCAAATCTACATATTAGAATGATTTCTGAAGAATCATGTTACACTGAAGATGAGCAATACTGCTGAAAATTAAGCTTTGACATCAGGAATGAAGTGCATTTTAAAATATATTCATAAAATATAGTTCTTTTAAATTGTAATGATATTTGACAATATTACTGCTTTTACCGTATCTTTGCTCAAGTTATTATAATAATATAATAATAATAAGTTGAGAAATGATGCTTTAATCAGTGCTCCATTAGGATGTCTTTCATTTCACCTGGTGAATACATTGGAAAAAACATGTATACTTTACATTCATCCATTAGTCTCAAGTTATTCAAAGTTGCTTATACTGCATTCAAGGTTTATTTCATCATTTCATGCATTTCATTGCAATCAAATCATGTCCTTCATGATGATGATCCACCATCTGATCATTTTTTATAATGACAATTTGCTCTTACCAAAGTGAAATCAATCTTTTGGATGAGAAAAAGTATTAAAGATATTCAGTGGCATAGCTGTACCACCACAAGCAAACTCCTTGATTCCTCTTTAAATGAAAGAGCCTTAATGAAAAGCAAACAGTGCTATCATACAACGTGCCTGCATAGCCTGCATTACCTTGGTTACACTTGTATGATGTGTCATCAGTGAACCATAAAGTATACATAAGTAAAGATCATAGAAAGACTTCTCTCTTCTAACATGGAATTTGTCTTTTCCCATTTCAAATTTTCTTTGAAAAGAACTCTCTTGTTTATATTAATGTACTGAAGCAAGAACTGTGCATATAGTTCATATGAAATAACAGTCAGAGACAGAAAACTTGTTTTGAGTGCATTAAAAATAAATCAAAGCCTTTCTCTTAGAATCCATGGAGGGCAGTAGATCTCTCCTCCACTGTGAGTTCCTTATCTTTATTTAGATTCTTTAAACATTGATCTGCAATATATCACCTGAGACGGCTGATCTAAGTAACGAAACTCCTCACTGAACATGGTCAACATGCCAATCACATCATTTCCTCTTGTGGAAATGACGTCAATGTGCAGCCTAAAGAATGCAGCCGTAGATTATAATTAGAGTGTCTGAAATCCACAAATTTTGAGAGTGCTCCCAAAGGAACAGCATGTTCCAGCAGCACAGATTTTAGCATTTGGTAAATGTGCAACAAACTGTAGTAATTGAGAGATATTCAGAGTCCCAGTGAGGGAAATGCAGTGAAATGAGCTTGAATCGGTTATCTGAATCCTTTATTAAAGGGGTCATCGAATGCCCATTTCCCACAAGTTGATATGATTCTTTAGGGTCTTAATGAAAAGTCTATAATACACTTTGGAGATGTTGTCATTAAAACGACAATTGTCTAATTAAAACATTTTTTCTTGTAATAACGAGATGTTATGTTGTTAAAACGACATAATTATCTCACTAAAACGACATCTTTTCACGTTATAACAAGATGTTGTCGGTAAAACGACATCTTTGTCTCGTTAAAACAACATCTTTTCTCGTAATAACGAGATGTTATAATGTTAAAATGACAATTATCTTAAAATTACATATTTTCTCATAATAATAAAAATTCTCAATGGTAGTGTAAAACAACACCCTTTTTACCTCGCCAAAATCAGCTCTGCAAAAATCATCCCATTCTGGTCGAGGCTGCTTTAAATGCAAATGAGCTCTGCTTGCCCCGCCCCTCTCTTTTCTCTGTGGAGTGACGAGCCTGTTTACTTTAGCCACATTTAGCCGCGTTTAGCCGCTAAACTTGCTAACTAGCACATTATTAAGAAAAGGCGATCGCAAAGATTCATAAAAACCCTTATACTCACTTCTGCTGTAAGTGAAGCTGGATCACGAATGATTTGGATATATGTAGATTTGTACACACACTGCCAACACACATTAATGTTCAAACAGCATGTAAAAGTGAACTTAACATCCGATGACCCCTTTAAACACTGCACTGTGCAGATCTTTTCAAATGAGCAAATGATACATATTTCTTTGATGGAATTTTGCATTTTTCTAACCTACAGTGATGTCATTTGCGTTAATGACAAGAAATGAATGAATATTATACAGTTTGTAGCTGCATCACTGTCAGGGTCAGAAAGCCTTTGGATTTCATCAGAAAAACTTCATTTGTGTTTCGAAGATTTTTCATTTTTGGGTAACTATACTTTTAATTCTCAATCTGTCATTTCAAAAATGATTCAGACAATGTTGTTTCTAAGTACATTGCCTGCAGTAAAACATACTAAGAACAATGGCTTCACAAAAGCTTTATATAGCACTCAGCTGGCAGCCATGACGGCTCATTAAGTTCTGCCAATGTTTTCAACACAAGCACTTCAGTATAACTGCTACAGGATGCGTACCAACTAATGAGTAATTTCCAAAGGAAATATTTACAGTAATTAGTTACGGTGTTAAAATTGTGCATGAGGATTCTTAATATATCTGGTGCCAGAATTCTGCTTTTATTGAAGAGAATGACTCATTAGGCAAGATTTAGACATGACAAGTATATTAAAGGTGCAAGGGGCTTTGGAAATGACTGGCATTATACAACAATTCTGATGAAAGCCAAACAAATATATATGCAATGAGCTTCCTCAGTGCTGCAGGTTCCCTAATGAATCCCACTGAACGCTTATGGACGATGAAGACTGAAAAATTCCATACAGTGTATTGAACAACACACTATCACAAAATTAAAATAAATTTTATTTTAAGGTTTACATTAGCATTTAGTATTATAATCATATTAAGAATTGTCATATAAATCTCATTCTGGCCTGTGTATTTTTTGAAGCTCATAGTTTGCATGTTTGGACAGTCATGGCGTTCTCAGGCCAGCTGTACGAATCTACAGCAAACTCTTCGTAGTCTGTGCTGTAGATGAGCGAACGAACAAAAGCCTCTTTATCGTGTGGCTCCGGATGCAGGGTTGCCAGTTTGTTTTTGAAGGCGTACTCCACAATCTGTCATGATGCACATAAAACGATTATGTTAAAAAAAACACAAGCACGAAAAATCCATAAATAGCAACATGAATCACGGCTGTAGCTTGAGATGTTGAGTCGAGCTCACCTTCACAGCAAGCTTGATGGAAACTTCCCGGATGTTGTTGAGAGGAGGATACAGACGCCCCTCTGCGAGATCCTTCTCGGTCACCAGTTCCGCTATAGCCTGTACACACAGGTCAAACTTTTAATTATTATGGACTCAACTTTTAGACAATGTTTTTAATTATACTATTTGTGCAGACGCACAACAGTCTGAACTCAATTATTCATCTCTTGTTTGTTTTGCCTATACCACTGCATCAAATTTTCATCCTGTTTTCACCGGTATAGACATGGATTACACAGGCAGTAACTAGTGGGTTTTTCTTTCCTGTGACCAGCCAGATTCAATAAAAAACCTGCCTAAATCAGAAATTAACGAGGGCTTGAAAAAAATGCCTCATAAATTCAAGACAAACTGGCAAAAAATGCCCCTGTACAATTAAACAACATATTACGGCTGTCGCTATTAAAATTACATGTGAAAATTAATTGAAAGTGTCCATTCGTCGAATTACATTAAGATGCTTTTCGTGCTGTTTTTTTGCAGCACTGAGACTTATAACCAATCAAACGCATTTCTGCTGAACTTAGGAATGCATTGGCCAATCAGAGGCCTGTAGATTAGTCAGTGCTGAAAACGTGCCAATCAGAGGTGCTTAGATTAGTTAACGGCAGAGCTGTTGTTGAGTGTGCACGCTTGTGAATTCCCTCATCATAAACAACACAGTGCATGATGTAAATAAAAGATTACTTTCATAGCTTCAGCGATTATAACAGTAGTTTCTGCAAAACTTGTGCTGGACTTGGCTAACGTTATGGACTGACATGTTTAACTGTGAAGTCAGAAAATGACAGGTCCAAAATGAAACAAAAACATTTTATATTGTTTTCTACGGTGACGCATTGCCGCTACACACATATTATTTTTTCCATTCAATTATGTCGTAATAACAAGATGTTATGTCATTTTAACATATTTTCTCATTAAAATTACATCTTTTCTCATAATAATAACAACATAATTATCTCATTAAAACAACATAGTTTCTCCTAATAACAAGATGTTGTTGTTAAAACTATATCTTTGTCTCATTAAAATGACATCTTTTCCCATAAGTTGTTGTCGTTAAAACGACAATTATCTTGTTAAAACAACATCTTTTCTCATAATAACGAGATGTTACGTCATTACAACAACATAATTATCTTTGTAAAATGACATAATTATCTCTTAAATAACAAGATGTTGTCATTAAAACTACATAAGTATCGTAAAAACGAGATGTTATATCATTAAAATGACATAAGTATATCGTTAAAACGTCATCCTTTCTCATAATAACGAGATGATGTCATTAAAATGACAATTCTCTCATAATTATCTAATTAAAACGACATTTTCTCGTAAATAAGAAGATGCTGTCATCAAAGTATCGTAAAAACGAGAAGTTATGTCGTTAAAATGACATAAGTATATCGTTAAAACGACATCCTTTCTCGTAATAACAAGATGTTATTAAAATGACAATTATCTCATTAAAACTACATCTTTTCTCGTAATAACGAGATGTTACGTTGTTAAAACAACATAATTATAATCTTTTCTCGTAATAAGACGTTGTCATTAAAATGACAATTATCTTGTTAAAACGACATCTTTTCTCGTAATAACGAGATGTTGTCATTAAAACGATATCTTTGTCTCGTTAAAATGACATCTTTTCTCGTTAAAATGACAACTATCTTCTTAAAACGACAATTATCTCATTAAAACGTCTTTTCACATTATAACAACATGTTGTTATTAAAACAATATCTTTATCTCGTTAAAATGACATCTTTTCTCGTTAAAATGACAATTATCTTAAAACGACAATTATCTCATTAAAACGACATCTTTTCACATTATAGCAAGAAGTTGTCATTAAAACAATATCTTTATCTCATTAAAATAACATCTTTTCTCGTTAAAATGACAATTATCTTAAAACGAAAATTATCTCATTAAAACGACATCTTTTCACATTATAACAAAATGTTGTCATTAAAACGTTATCTTTGTCTCGTTAAAATGACATCTTTTCTCATAATAACAAGATGTTGTCGTTAAAATTACAATTATCTCGTTAAAACAACATCTTTTCTCATAAAAAAGGGATGTTATCTTTTTCTCATTAAAACAACATCTTTTCTTGTAATAACAAAATGTTGTTGTTAAAACTACATAATTATCTCGTTAAAATGACATATTTTTCCATTAAAACAACATCTTTTTTCTCTATGTATTATGTCAAAAACAATGCTTTTCCCGTTATAGAAGATAAATGGTTACATTATGTGAGCAGGCAATTGTCCACGCTGCTGTCGCCATCTTTTCTTGTTAAAAACAACATAACATCTCATTATTACAACATAATTAAGTGGAAAAAATAATGTGTGTAGCAGCAATGCGCCATCGTAGTTTTCTAAATCGATAAATTATTATTACAATATAAAGAGCAATAATGAACAATAATGATTTTTGTCATTATACTGCAGCCCTATGAGCTCCTGTTTTTTTTCACAATTCCAATTTGAAACAGTCTACTGTTATTGTCAACAGTTCAAAATATTAATTGATGCAATTGGATAAATTTAAGTATTTGATATTAAAGACAACATAGTATGGTTTTTATAATAATGAGGTGATTATAAAAATTGCCCTCACAAATTTAAAAATGTCCCTGGAAATCAATTCAAGAGGGCTAATATTGCCTCTTAATGGAAAAGTTAATTTCTGACCCTGTTCTAGATTTTCTGTTGAGCCTCTGGGACCCAGTATTGTTATCATTAAAGGGATAGTTCACCCAAAAATGAAAATTCTGTCATCATTTTCTCACCCTCATGTCATTACAAACCTGTATGACTTGGGTGGACTATAACTTTAACTAAAACTAAAACTAAAAATTGTAATTGTTTTGGTCAGCAGAAATAAAATACAGAGATGAAAAATGAAAATTAGAAAAAAAAAGAAAAAGTGAATTCACACTATGAATAAATTCTATAATAGTATATAAACAACATGTGTGACACAGAATTGGAACTACATGTCAACTGGTTAAATAACTGCCAGAAGATCTTACAGCTTTACTTAAAACAACAAAAAAAGTTGTGGTGCTTGCAATTGTGCCACCCTAAAGATAATTTCTTTTTGAGTCCAAACCTTTTGGCTCCATTACAGCAACCCTGACCAGCAATAACAACAAGGTATAATAAATCACAACTAGGGTTTGTCATTTTCCAGTTTGGACCTAATTAAGACAGACAACAAAATTCTCCAGCCACCGCATCAGCTGTAGTCACTCATTATTCTTTCTGGTCGTTTTTTTATTGGTTTATTTAAATCCATTCCCCATCTCTCCCTCTATTTCTCTCAGTTGGTTTGTTTTGCCATTTCAGGTCACATTCCTGAGACTCGATAGTCCAGAACCATAACTTACTGAAATACACAAAGAGTAGTAGGACTAGCGGGGATAGAGAAATTAAGTATTCCCCCTGCTGCCCAATGCTGTTTGAAGTTCAGACATCCACACTGCAGCTATACTGGAGCAGGAGAAGTGATCCAGCTCAAGCTTAGAGTACATCACACCACTCTAAAGAGATAAATCTCCTTTAGTGGCACACGCTGATATGATGTGTGGGCCTGGATGGCCTTGGCTAACCTTTTAAACTGCAATGGGCTGTTTTCAGCAGAACAGGACAGTGGGATTCATTGGGATTCAAACCAGCGCTCTTGTTTACCCCGTCTGATGCAACCATCCACAGTACCTGACTACAACACTGTCTGGCTGATATTAGGTGAAGCATGCAGGACAGCTTGACAGATAAGTTCAGCAAAATAAGAGATGACATTGCGCACAGTGATAAGATGGTCACATATTGTAATGGGATTTTATGGTTTATTTTGAGCATGTAAATGTAGAGTAGTTTTAGGGCAAAATTTTTTTTTCTTTTGAATATTCATCACACACACTCACTTTTTTTCTCTTAAAATGTCTTTAGGAATCAATTAGATATAAAAAACATTTCATTTAGGCAAAATTTGCATCGGGGTATAATTTGGAAAAACACTGCAGAATTGGCAACGGGTATTCAGGGTTGGAAAAGAAGCACACAAATGTATCTGAAAAATAATGTATTTCAACTAGTAAGGACATAGTCATTAAATTTAAGAAGCTTCACTATTTTACCATTAAAATACAGGACCCAATTTTATGGTTCAGGCTTCTGCACATTGTTATTCTTCTCATTATTTCCCTGTAGTGGATAATGAACTGTAAGTCTCACCCATAGGCTTACTTCCACTTTGAAGAAAAAGTTGAATAATTAGTCATTTTAAAATCAATTAAGAAATATATATTGTTATATCAATGAGACAATAATGAAGAAATGCCTCATAAAATACCTGGAAAAAAATAATTTTTGTACTATTCCATGAATAAGCTCTACTGTGTGAGAAATGCAAAAGCGTAATACCCATGCTGGCTTTTAGCTACACTTTGTAATGGTCTCAAATTTATGTTGTGTATAACATTTAAAGGAGATAATTTACCCACCCCTTGTCATTCAAGATGTCCATGTCTTTCTTGACCATCTTATTTTTTTCTCCAACTTCAGATCGTTCTACATCACTGTTTTAGCATTTTTTGGAAAGGCCGTTTGATCTTCTTTGCATGTTCACTTTGTAAACACTTTGTTCTGGAAGTGGACTTTAAGCCTTTTCCTATTACCTGACAGAACATTCTTATTCATACTGTAGATACATTTGTTCCCAAAGTGTTTAAAAATGTTGCCATTTTGTGACTTTAGCAAAAGCTGTGGCAGTTAATATGCACATTTTTACCCACCAAAGCTATGATCATTTTCAGACTTTCAGCTACTGTTACACAGTTTTACCCAGGTGCTGATGTTAATTTTTAATAGTTGTTTTGTAGTGTACAAAGATGAAAGGATTTTTTTTTTTTTTTGCAATTTAAATCAATAGTTTAGAGAGAGTTTCTTTCATTTAGGAAATACATACACTGTAACAGATAAACCCTAACAAACTGAAACTGAAACAGGAGTCAAATCAAATCGAATCAAGAGACAGTGAATGTGCTGAATAAAATTAGGAAATGTATATTAATATGCAGCCCTAAGAAAGAGAGAGTAAAATATGGAGACAACAGATTAAAAATAAATGAAAGCTGCAAGCAGTGCCCTCACACCCGGGCTCGCCAACAATGAACAATATGCATTTAAAGTGGTAAATATAGGAGGAATATGTCAAAGTCTTTTATATGTGCCAAACGTCCTGCTGCCAGCTGGTGGAGCTGTGACTATAACTGAATATTGGCATGCAGATGTCTTCAAGCCAGGACTTTGATCAAACAGATGAAGTTTGGTGCAGATTGAACATGGTATGTTTCAGTTAGTGTAAAACATGACATATTCTATTGCCAACAGGTGGTTTTGGCCAGATCAGACACTGTATGGTTGAGTTATACCAACTTCCTTTTACATGGTGAAACATCGAACTTTGTCAGGCCGCCACGAACATGCCCTTTAACGAAAGCTCAGGATCTTCACAATTTAACATTGCAAAGGCCTTTAGAGTAGACTGAACAAATATAATGTTGATGTTATTAAATCTCCATGAGGAGTTCGTTAGAGCGTAAAACATGCCACTTCCTGTTGCCAGCAGGTGGCACTATGAATATAACTGAATATGGGCATGGGCATGTGTTCAGGGACTCATATCAAACACGTGAATTTTGGTGCAGATTTGTATGCCTGAATTCCAACAACTTCCTTTTTCATGGCAAACCATTGAAGTTTGTCACGCCGCCACAGACACGCCCTTCAACGAAAAGATCTTTGCAATTTAACGTTGTAAAGGGGGACTGAATTTCGTACATGTATGTGAAACAGCTCGAGGGGCGCTTCGGTGAAATTTTATAGGTGGCACTATCGAGCCATTTGGTCACGTCCACTTCTGAAACCCATATAAGATGTACATTTTCACCACCTTTGGTGTGTGTGAAAAGTTTCATGAGTTTTCGAGCACGTTTAAGCCCTCAAAAATGCAATTCATTTTGGAGAAGATTAGAGGGAGAGTTTTCAGAAGCAGTTTATAAAAGCCCTATTCAGACGGTAATTATTTCTCATGGGGATGAAAGGTATTTTCAACATTTGCAGGGGCTGGTCTGTGATTTTATAGCTGTCCGAATCCAGAATCACTGTGTTGTTCTCCCACCACCCATGTAAAAATTCCCAGCCGAAGTACCTACTGTTTTTTGACAAACACCAGTAACTGCTGTCCAAGCAATGTGACTGAAAATGTGACTGACCACGTAAGACCAATTCCAATGCATGAGTTTTATCACCGAGGAGCAGATTTATTTTTATAGACATCCCAATGAGAAACAATTACCATCCAAATGGGGCTTTAGAGACCAACAGAAAAAAGCAAGTGAGATTCGATCACCTCAGCTGAAACAAGGAAAACATCCTCAGGGATATGTCTCATTGCACAAGCGGTGACCCCCAGCCCCACTCCTGGAAACACATAAGCGTTGTTGCCCTGACCAGGGTACAACTTCCGTCCATCTGAAAGGGTTACCGGATCAAAGGGACTCCCGCTTGCAAATATCCCCCGTCCCTGCAATATAAAACACAAAGAAGTGAAAATTACACCAAATGTTTCACTTTCTCTCACATAAATGTACACATGCTACTCCTTCTAAAAGCACCTCAGTGAGTGTGTAGCACTGCTCAGCAGTGCACTCTGCCTTGCTGGTGGGGTTGCTTAGAGCGAAGATAATGGGTCTCTTATTGAAGGATGCCATCGCTTTGATTATTTCCTCTGTGAAAGCGCCAGCTATAGCTGCCACCCCTGAAAAGAAGAAAAAATGGATTTGAGTACAATAGCTCTAATAGGAACCGCTGGGACAACAGCAGTATATATTTATATATGTATATACCAATTATAGCAGTAGGCTTCAGCTTCTTCACTACATCCTCAAGCTTCTTCATTTGTGCATGCTCATGTGCAAACCTCTCTTTTTCATGTGTGAGGTGATCCCGACCCTGAATTAGAAACACAGAGATGACAATACACAGAGAAAAAGACAGATGATGAAAGGATATTGGAAACATACTACAGCACACATATTCTCTCCACAGGGAACACAGAGCATAAAATCCACCACATGTCATACTCAGAAATTCATAAATGTCACTGCATTAGAGAGAGCATCGAAAAACTGACACACTTATCTGTATATCTGGCATTTATATTCACAATACAGCATGTGTACTAGTTAGTTAAGACAACACACTAACTTTATGGTTGTCAAACACATCCAACTGACTACATACAGCCACTAATACAATAACTACTTTAAGAACAGTGGGTTAAAAAATAATCATAGAAATGGCACAAAAGTGACAAAAGGTCTAGCATCAAAAGATCACTGAGAAGGTCTAGCACATGGCATTTGGTTTGGTATTTTATCTAAAGGAATTAAATTCACACTTTTTTTCTCGTATATTTAAATGCATATATTTATATGCTCCGTTCATGGGATGTGCCCTAAGTACTTTTGGTTATTTCACGCTTTACAGCATCCGAGTAAAATGTTGAGAACAGAGCCGCAGGCTGCAGGGAAGTGGAAAGGAACAAGACTCCTTCTTCACCATCTTGCCCTAAAGCAAGGTTCTTACTCCAAGGAGTTCCAGGGAAGTAGACAGCAACTGGTGCACCAGTGTCATTATCAAAAACTCTCTGATCTCTTTGTCTGTAATAATGTAACATTGTAAAATAATCTGTTAAAGGGATAGTTCACCCAAAAATGAAATTCTATCATTAATTACCCTCATGTCGTTCCAAACGCATAAGACCCATTCATCTTCGGAACACAAATTAAGATATTTTTCAATCAAATCTGGGAGCTTTCTGACTCTGCATAGACAGCAACGCAACTACCACGTTCAAGGCCTAGAAAGGTAGTAAGGACATTGTTAAAATAATCCATGTGACATCAGCGGTTGAACCGTAATGTTATGAGGCTAAGAGAATACTTTTTGTTCACAAAGAAAACAAAAATTTCGACTTTATTTAACAATTTCTTCTTTTCCATGTGAGTCTTCAAAGCACGGATGTCACATGGACTATTTAAACCATGTCCTAACTATCTTTCTAGGCCTTGAACGTGTCAGTTGTGTTGCTGTCTATGCAGGGTCAGAAAGCTCTCAGATTTCATCAAAAATACGAAGGTCTTGCAGGTTTGGAACGACATGAGGGTAAGTAATTAATGACAGAATTTTTTGGTGAACTATCCCTTTAAGCTTAAAATAAAACCCTCTACTGGCTGTATCAGTTTTTAAAAATTCTAATGAAAACCTACAGAGTGACAATATTTATTGACAATCAATTAACATGACTGAAAAAGAAAAGAGAATAAACTCCAATGCAAACCACATGGTGTTTAAATGTCAACACTAAATGTAAAAACCTTGCTTTTAATAATGACCTCACCTTCACGATAAGTCCTTTAGAGTCCACCATCCAGATTTTCTTTATACACTGCTCATGAGGAAGCCCCTCTTTCTCCATCGCCATAACGATGAGCTCAGCTATGCCCATTGCGGCCTGAAAACATAAAAATGCTGTTACAGATTTGCATTTCACACACATTCAAACACATCAAAACAGATGTGTGAACTCTGTAAACACACAGAGCTTGACCCAAATAATGAATCTTTAATGAATTCATTCCATACATCTTAAAAGTCAAGAATCTTTTAAGATGCACGCAAAGTTTTATTGACAGACAAGATGAACTGTGGCATATTTGCGCCCTTGCAAGGTTGTTGTTTACTCAACATGGATTAACAACCATGAAGAAACTGGAAAATTGATATTTAAAACTGTTATTTGTGGATCTGTGCAGTCAACACACTCACCTCCCCAGCACCCTGAAATACAATGGTATGGTCGCTCATTTTGCTCTTGGTAATGCAAAGGGCAGCCAGCAGTCCCGCCACAGCAACAGCAGCAGTACCTATGGACAGAAAACACAAATATCTTTCACTCTGGACTTAATTTTATCTCTGAGGTAAACAGAAAAACTGTTCATAAAAGGATGAGCTGAGGCTTGAGACTAAACTTTGGAATTAATTGTAGACATAAAGGTGGAGTCAATATGGAGGAGGATTTCTGGAGGAATTGTCAAAGGAGTGAGATAAGCAGCTGTTCATATATTCTGTCGAAGAAGAAATCCGTTCTAAATGCTAGACATCTGCTAATTTGAGTCTATTAAATGTATAGCAGTGTGGCTGTCTTCAGAGAACTGCTTTGTTACCTGAATGATCCACAGCTGTTTTTTTTATTATTATTTTGCTGTTCTTCAGAAAAATCCTTCAGGTCCCACAAATTCTTTGGTTTTTCAGCATTCATGCATTAGGAGGTGTGGGGTGAAAACTTTTTAAATTCGAAGATCAGGGTAAATTTGACTTATTTTGTCTTCTGGGAAACACGTAAGCATCTTCTGTAGCTTCTGAATGGCAGCACTAATGAAAAAACATGACATTTAGGCAAAATATGTACACGTTCATTCTGTTCAAAAGTTTTCACCCCCTGGCTATTAATGCATTGTTTTTCCTTCTGAAGCCTCAGTGAGCATTTGAACCTTCTGTAATAGTTGCATATGAGTCCCTCAGTTGTCCTCAGTGTGAAAAGATGGATCTCTAAATCACACAGTCATTTTTTGAAAGGGTTCAAATAAACAAAAATGCTAAAAAAAAAACCAAACAATCAAAGAATTCGTGAGACCTGAAGGATTTTTCTGAAGAACAGCAGGTAGTTTAACTGTTCAGGACAAACAAGGGACTCGTGAACAACTATCACTAAACAAACAAACAAAAAAAACCAGCTGTGGTTCATTCAGGTAACAACACAGTATTAAGAATCAAGCGTATGTAAACTTTTGAACGTGGTCATTTTCAAACATTCAACTATTATTTTCTCTTGTGGACTATACTGTATGTAAACATCTTTTATATGAAACGTCTTATTCTGGTCAGTACTAAATAAAAAAATAACATGCATTTTGTATGAGCCCTCTTATTTTGGTGAAATAATTAACATTTTGCAGATTCTTGCAGATTTACAGATTTGTTTTTACTTCAACTATATATATGCAATCCATAAATTGGAAACACACAATTCTCGACTATAGAACATAACTTCTGGAACCACAAAATAAATACAAGTTAAATAAAATAAATTAACTAGGGTAATTAATTCAATAAAAACTACCAGAAATATCTTAGCATATATGGAGGGGCCTGAATATTGTGCCCTCTGAGTAAAAAAGTTTGAGAATCACTGACCCAAACACATAAAAAAGTGCAAACTGTCTGTGAAATATGAAACAAGCATTGAAATCACAAGAAACTCTAATATCTGACAGCTCCCGTATAGAATAAATTGAAAACGGCCGCTCAGCTCTGCTCGCCCCACTCCAGTGGACACATATGGTTAACTCTATGAATGGTGAGATGATTAACTCCACCCAAACGTTTGATTGAAACTCACTTTCAAACAGTGTGATTGTGTTAAATTTGTTGAATGGAAAGTGCCTGCAATGATTGTGCAAAAAAAGGATAAAGACTGAGAAGGGAGGACTGAGAGGAGAAAATAGAAGGAAAAATGCACTCAGGATAACCACTCAGTTTCGCCATTGAACCATAAATACAAGAGGGATTTAGGCAGGAAAATCAGTGAGAAACGTGGTCTGAATGACTAGCTTACAATTATTAATTTCTGAACTACACCATAGACTTAGAACCAGCTTAAGCATAACATTACAACTCTTCTAATTAAGACAAAGCATAACTTATACTCTATGTGTTCTCTGTGCTTTAATAATTTTGTGCAGGTGACTACAGTCTCTTTTTGTGCCCATACCTTGGATGTCGTCATTGAACGTGAGGTACTTGTTGCGGTATTTGCTTAACAGACGGAAGGCATTGACGTTGGCAAAATCCTCAAACTGGATAAGGCAGTTCACCCCATACCTGTGTAAAGCAGAAAAATCAATGCATATTTCTTCAGAACTCAGAAACACAAGAAAAAGCTCAAAGCTATTTGTTTTAAGTACAAAGAATCTTTACGAAATGGTCCAAATCCTCACAAGCTAGTGAAAAAACCTTTTCACGTAAAGTGGATAGTTAAATGCACTCCACTTTAGCCTGCAGAGGGGGCCATCCAACTGCTCCTTAAGCCTATCACAGATGGGGTGGTTCTGGATGATCAGTTCTGAAGGGTTTTTTCCATCTCAGTGTGGGCCTGAGACAGTTATTGTTGCTTCGTAGTCATTTCCACAGCCAAACACAACTCTCAAAGCTCAGAAAAACAAATAACGACTTTTTGTATTATAAGTTAGCAAATGATGTGCCAATACCGTGGCCTTTAATTCTCTCAATGAAATACAGAGAAAAAGCTATGAAATGGCAATTCAAAATCAATAACCAAGAGCTGCACACCCACAATCGTGTCTCTCTTAAGAACAGAACTTTATTAGAAAATCTGTGGACTTTTGAGCGGACTGTAGTGGTAATTCAGCAGTTTCTCGAGTTATGTATCCAGTCAGCAGAACAGCTGAAAGCACAATATAGAGCAACCAACTGATTCCCCAGTAGAATATAGAGGGCAGATTCTGGCCCATCAGATTTTGATGCAATATTTGAGGTCCCAGACACCTAGACCTTGGAAACAGGTTGGGCAAACACTGCAATGTGGCACCGTGGAGAGCTGGCCTGTCACTCAACCCATTGCAAGAGGAACAGAGATCTGTACTGCTGCCTAGAGCTGCCATATGTACATATCACTCAAACACACAGGAAAATGGCTCACTGTATTCAGAATGTTAGTCTTCTCTTAAAGCATCCATCTGTTTCTCCATTTCCATTAACGACCTCATAAAGAGAAAATACGACAGCAAAACAAACAGACAATCTATTCCCCTCTAACTGTCTGTTAAGCTCATCTAGTCAATAAGTTGAATTTGAAAATTGAATCTGTCCGATTCATGAATGAATTATCCAGGTATAAATGTAACTCACTGCTTTACTACCATAATACAATGCATTGTTTGCACAAAAAAAATCCCTTTAACACTTTTGTTAAAGGGATAGTTCACCCAAAAATGAAAATTACCCCATTATTTACTCACCCTCAAGCAATCCTAGGTATATGTGACTTTCTTCTTTTAAACGAATACAACTGGAGTTATATTAAAAAAATGTCCTGGCTCTTCCTGGCTTCTCTTATAATGGCAGTGAATGGCTGCCGGGGAGTGAAAACTTTTTCATTTGAAGATAAGAGTACATTTAAATTATTTTGTATTCTGGGAAACATGTAAGTATCTTATGTAGGGCAGTACTAAATGAAAAAATATGATATTTAGGCAAAATAAGAAAAATGTACAAATCTTCATTCTGTTCAAAAGTTCACACCCCCGGCTCTTAAAGCATCGTTTTTCCTAGTTGCATATGAGTCCCTCAGTTGTCTCCAGTGTGAAAAGATGAATCTCAAAATCATACAGTCATTGTTTCAAAAGGGTTCAAATACACAAAAATGCTGAAAAACGAATTTGTGGGACCTGAAGGATTTTTCTGAAGAACAGCGGGCAGTTTGACCGTTCAGGACAAACAAGGGACTCATGAACAACTATCACTAAAAAAAACAACAACAACACAGTATTAAAAATCAAGCGTATGCTATCTTTTGAATGGGGTCATTTTTATACATTTTCTCTTGTGGACTATATGTAAACATCTTTTATGTAAAATATGTTATTCACATCAGTACTAACTAAAAAATAACATGCATTTTGTATGATCCTTCTAATTTTGGTAAAATAATTAACATTTTGCTGATTCTGCAAGTGTATGTAATCGTACGACCTCGACTGTGTATATGGACATCTTTCTTGCAGAAACGCACAAAATTTTCTATGCACTTCAAAATCTCAACAGCCATTCACTGCCATTATAAAGCTTGGAAGAGCCAGGAGATATAACTTCGATTGTGTTCATTTGAAAGAAGAAAGTCATATACACCTAGGATTTCTTGAGGGGGAGTAAATCATAGGTAATTTTTTTTTATTTTTGGGTAAACTACCCCTTTGAATGAATGAATTAGTTTAAAAGCACATGATATCAAATTGTTTGCTGTAAATAATGAACATGGCATATGTGTACATGGCATGGTATATATATATATATATATATATATATATGGAATGAAAAATACTGATTGTACTGCATGTTAGCTTGTTTATTTTAATCAAGAGCATGATCAAGTCCACATCATACTAACTAGAAACTGTGCTTCTAACCACAGGTCAAGAGCTCCAGCCACATGACTTTGCAAAATGCAGTATGCGAATGTTTATCAATAAATTAATAAATTATGGTTTTGAGAAAAGCATAATTTGATAAATTATGGTTTTGAGAAACACAGAATCATGGAATTATGCTGCTAAAAATAAAACTTGCAACCATAGTTGGTTAGCGCTGCTTTTGGGAAACACGGTTCTGTAAACTGGATCAATTTACTGAAAGTTTTAGGAGTGATTCTTTCACAAATCATACATCACTACTTCTCTAATGAATTCACAAAGCAGAGCTAGGGTGGATGTTGAGATTTTCAGTGAATAGTTCTCACAAAGCCTTGGAATGCAGCATGCAAACTATTTTTATTAAACTTTAATTGTGCTTCTATGTCGTTCTGACATTTAAAGGGTCATTTTCATTTCTAGTCATACAGGTTTAGAATCACAATCAGTTAAGTAAATGCAGAGAAATTTCATTTACAGTAAACTGATCCTTTAAGTTATATAAAATGGTCAGTGTTGCGTGTTCAGACATGCTACAAAAACAGAAAAACGCAATAAAGTTTTCATTGTCTCCAGAGAATTTCCAGCACCAAAGCAATCTAGGTAAACAAGGTTAACTAAGATCAGAGTCTCTAATCCAAAGTTTTAAGAAACCCCGTCCTGGGACCCGTCCTCAGATTGATATTTCCTAATCAAACTGCAGTCTGAACTCTGACATATCTGCAGGAGGAGGAGGGAAAGCAGTCAAGAGAGACTGACAGAGTAATTGCTCATGGATTTGGAGAAGAACTTTGGCAGATATAAATAGTACGTAGAGAAAGTGAGTCATAATCCCAGCAAGCTCTCTGATCTGTTGAAGTGCATCATCTGAGAAGAAAGATGAAAAATGAGATCATAACCTCCTGTTATAGCTCAGTGCTGGTTGTAAAAGATGGTAATATTAGCATAAGAACAAGAAAAATAGCTGTTAACTAAATGCTATTTGAGGTGATATAGGGTTAACTACAGCTCTCATGGGTTTATGTAGAAAAAATGTGCCTTAGTGAGAGGCAGAAAAAGACAGAAACAACTACCCGACACAACAAAGTGCTCATTCGTCGGATTGTGGTCTCATTCTCACCAAAGCTTGTTGTCTTTTTCTGGCGCCTCGTTCATTGAGATCCATAATGCACCTCTGCGTCTGCTGTAAAATTTAAACAAAGAGCTGGCCGGGGATCAGCTTCACTGGTACTCTCCACCAAAATTCAGGCCAGACAATGACAGACACACCCAAGCACACTGAGCTGCAGGGACTCTGTCTCTCCTCATTTGCCTTTACCTCCAGACAGGAGCAGAAAGCATTGGGAGTGTTGAGAGGAGCTCTTCAAGCCAATGTTAAATCAACTCAGTGCTCTAGGACAGCTGTGCTGTGCTTTTAGGAACAGAAAAGCAATTTTACAAATAGGCTACTTGCTTGGATTCTGTAAGAGCTCTAGGTCAACAGATCAGCATGTGAGAATGAGAAAAATTCATAGGCTGGAACAAAAAAACTTTTAGAAAAAGATTCCTCCAACCCCTGTACAGTAGTTACTGCACTTCATTTGACCCTCTTGGCATTCTGTTCTTTAGAGAAAAGTATGAGTAAGTGGTGAACACACATCTGCAAAACTGTTGCCAGCAAAGTTTAAAATATGAATATATGGAATGAAATTCTGAATATATGGAATAAAAGTCTGAATATATGGAATAAAAGTTAGAATATATAGAATCAAAGTCTGTATATATGGAATGAAAGTCTGAATATATGGAAGGAAAGTATGAATATATACTGAACAAAACTCAGAATATATGGAATGTAAGTCTGAAAATATAGAATGAAATTCTGAATATATGGAATAAAAGTCTGAATGTATGTGAAAGTGAAGTCAACTAAAATATTCCAGTTGTCACTTAAATTCACATTAAGCAACTTAAAATTTCAAGTTGACTAAACAAAAAATTTTTAGTGGGGTAACAAATTAAGTTAAGTTGAAACAACTTTTTGGAATTTTTTTTTTTTTTTTTTTTTACAGTGCAGTTTGGAGTCTACATCACATTCGTTCACATACGTTCCATAAATTCAGACATTCATTTTATATATTCAGACATGTATTCCATACATTCAGACTTTTATTCTATATATTCAGACTTTGATTCTATATATATTCTGACTTTCAGTCCATATATTTAGACATTCATTTTATATATTCAGACTTTCATTCCAAATATTCTGACTTTCATTCTATATATTCTGACTTTTATTCTATATATTCAGACTTTTATTATTATTATTTTTTTTTTTTTAAACAATTATATACTGAAAATTATAATACATGTTTTTTTTGTTGATTTTTGAATATTCAATATACATTATTTGTATTACATTCTTATGAAAGAATTATAATTATATAATTTTAATTATAAAATTTCTAATTATAATATAATAATCATTTATGATTTTTACAGAAATATATTTATTGTGATATTTAGAATAATATATAGTAATATATACACACACACACACACACACACACAAATACATGCCGTTGCAAGTTTGGGATCAGTAAGATTTTAAATGTATTTATTTGATCAAAAATATAGAAAAAACAGCAATACTGTGAATTGTTATTAAAATTTAAAATAACTGTTCTATTTCAATATGCTTTAAAAATATAATTTATTCCTGTCATCAAAGTTTAATTTTGTTCAGTCATTACTCCAGTCTTCAGTGTCACATGATTCTTTAGAAATCATTCTAATATGCTGATTTATTATCAATGTTGAAAACACTTGTGCTGCCTAATATTTTTTGGAACCTGTGAAACTTTTTTTCAGGATTCTTTTATAAAAATGTTTTAAAAATTATAAAATTATAAAAATGTAAAAATAAATTAATAATAATAAAAAAAACTTAGTGCATAAAAATGTTAAAAAGACCTCTTAAAATAGAAATCTTTTTTTTAGCAATATACACTACTGTTCAAAAGTACTCTACATTCAGAGCCCTCATTTACTATTTTCAAAATTCTACCATGCACCACATCTGACAATTTCCAAATCTATTTGTCAGTCATATGGAAGCTGAAAACTGTAGCAGCAAAGCTCTCCTAAAGAGGAATGCAGTAAATGTGCTCAGAGCCCATGAGAGACTGCTAAACCCATCTCCACGCCACTGCTAACAAAACACAACAAGGCCCTTTGTCTCTTTGTTTCACTCAATGACGATTTACTGCTTGTTTTTTTCAAAGATAAATGATTTGCCACATACAAAAGTGCACACTAAGTAGATTTTCGATAAAGCACTGAGATTTGATGTAAACTGGCCAAATCTCACTGCAGCACTTCAGTATTCACACACTAACAGGAACACAACATGACTGTTGGGAATTAGGCATTTCTCATAAAGTGGTTTACTCAGTGGAGAAGAGAAAAGAGAGAGGAAAACACAGCCACTAGGTTTAGGTTTAGCATAATCCTTCTGGGCCACACAGGCTCAGGACATTTGCTGCGATTGGGTCACGATTCTGGCAGAGCGTCACGCTCCTAAAGATAATCTTTTGCCCGCACGCCTACCGTGCAGCCCACGGGCCTCCCTTCGCGTTAAAGGTCATGGTAAGAATCCCATCCAAACATAGCTGTTCAACCAACATCTCAAATACGTCTACACACACATGCAAGCAATATAAACAGTTTCAAGTATTCCAGACAGGTTTGCCCACATAATCAGGTTTAAAGTCAAAATGGTATATCCACATTTACAGATCATTCCTTCTCATTTGCCAAGGCTGAATATCTCTAACACCTCATGTATAAAATTTTGCATAGTTTTCATCCTAAAAGTATGTGCATGCACAAACTGCACAAAGGTTTTAAAGGGGTCATCGGATGCCCATTTCCACAAGCTGATATGATCTTTTAAGGTCTTAATGAAAAGTCTCTCATGCTTTGGTTAAAATTTCTCAATGGTAGTGTAAGTAACACCTTTTTTTTACATTGCCAAAATCAGCTCTGCAAAAATCATCCTGTTCTGGTCGAGGTTGCTTTAAATGTTAATGAGCTCTGCTCGCCCCGCCCCGCCCCTCTCTTCTCTCCGTGGAGTGACGAGCCTGTTTACTTTAGCCGCGTTTAGCCGATAAACTTGCTAACTAGCACGTTATTAGGAAAGGCGATCGCAAAGATTCATTAAAAAACCCTTATACCCACTTCTGCTGTAAGTGAAGCTGGATCATGAATGATTCGCTAGAACATAGACGCATTTATGTAGATTGGGAGGCGCATTCCCTTCACAAACAAACTTAATCCACTGTCTTAATCTTCAGCGGCTCAGATTTGGGGAGTAAATGACGACCACTATGTTCACTATTATATCCAGCAATACAACACCTCAGTCAGAGATATTCTTGTCTAACTTACATCTCTGCTCCGACATCGAAACAATGGAGTTTGGACTGTTACAGCTGACAGGTCTGAGGTAAGACGCTCATGCCAATCAACTATCGTGGGAGCGGCCTCTGTCGGTGTGACGCCAGATTTCACCATATAAAAATGAGGTTGCTACAATTTTTACAGATATTACTGATTTTGATAATAAACATAAATCTACATCTGCATCCTAACTCAAGCTCCTATCAAATGTGTATTTCTAAGAGACAAAAAACTTTTATATTATTAATATTATCAGGCAACACAAACCTGTTTCTTGATTTGAAACAATATTACTCATTAAAACATGCAGAACTAAGAAATAATTTTTTTCTATTAAGATATTTATTTTGTTAAAGAAAAATGACTGGAAAAAGTGTAAAGAATTCAAAAAGCATGAAGTGTTTGTCATGTTCTGACTATAAAGAATAGCTTAAAGCCACAGTTAACTCTCTGGTTTTTATGTCTTTTACATTGTAGCAAAAATCTGCCTTTAAACTTGAAAGAAATAACAATTTGACATTTATCGTGATAATTATCGATATCGACTGATATGTAAAAAATTATTGTGATATTTTTTGGCTATATCGCCCAGAACTATCTGACATTTGTGTTTTTTTCAGTATCTACAGCTCTTTCAGTAGCTGTGATCTACTAAAAGCCTCTAAGACATCAGGGCTAAAGTGGAGAGAACAAAGACGCGGGTCTTTAGGAAGTTTTATTTGTCCACAGGCATCTTCCCATTCTTTTTTCCTGCTCTTATCGCTAGGAAAGCAGTGAAGACCTACATCGCTTCTCTTGTTGCTCTTCAACTGAAAATTACAACCAAAATCCACACAATGTGGCATCGTATTGGTATTTTATTTTTGTGTTGAGTTGTGTTGCCATAAAAATAGCAACAGAAACACAACCATTTCACACCATTGAAACAATGGCACTCCCCTAGTCCAAAATATGTATAAAACGATGTGGATTTAAATAATGTATATCTTTCATGGGTTTTCTACTACATATTTCAGTAAGAGACATAATTTATGTTATATTAAGCGATACAAGTCTTAATACCCAGGGTTCCCATGCAAAACTTGCAAAGCTTACTGTTTTTGTCACACACTACAACTAAACACTTCTAAAACACAGCCATATTTTTCAAAATGTCAGAAACGCTTCATATCATGTTATGATTACTATCGGGTTGAGGTTAAGTGGGACAACCGACATTCCCCTACATCCCCTGTCCTAGCATGGCTTCAGAACGGTGCCCTGAGATGGCCCATGTTACCATAGCGATTTCTGGAACACCGTCACCACTACAGCTTTGTGAAAAGAGCCGAGCTCTAATGAAATAATTTGATGTGGGAATTGTGCTGGTGTACACAGAGGGGCTACACAAGACAGATACTTTTCAGTCTGTTCTGGGAGATGATGGAAAACAAAGTCAACCCCCCCTCAAACTACTTCGACACCACAACACAAAGCCTGAGACGTGAAAAAAAATCTATTCCTGAATTAACTACATCGTAAAAGAAGCATAACAACCCCCCGCGAAAATAATCCCAGCATTTACTGCACAAAGTGCTGCTTTTCTTTTGGATGTGTGTTTCTTTATATGGTGTTGTACACTCTTTACCCAAATTAAAGGCCTCAAAGAGTGCCTGTGCCCACTATCTGCTCTAAAGCCATTGTGGGAGAGAAAAGTGGCCTGACAGGGATTGGTGTCATTATTCTTCATCACTTGTGTCCGGATTTACACAAAAAGGCTTGATGGGAAACAGAGCACCTGTGGGCTGTTAAATGTACAGTCTGCAAGCCTGAACCTCAGTGAAAGCTGAAGAATTTACAGTGTGCATTTAATGATTTTCATTTGTCTTCTTTTCACATTTTGTTTCAAACTGGCATAGCTATTCTGCACAAGCGCTAGTTATCTCTACTTTTAAAGGAATGGTTCACTCAAAAATGAAATTCTGTCATTAATTACTCACCCTCATGTTGTTCCAAACCTGTAAGACCTTCATCTTTGGAACACAAATTAACATTTTTTGATGAAATCTGAGAACTTTCTGACCCTGCATAGACAGCAACGCAACTGACACTAAGGCTTAGAAAGGTAGTAACGACATTGTTAAAATAGTCCATGTGACATCAGTGGTTCAACCTTAATTTTATGAAGCTACGAGAATACTTTTAGTGCACAATGCCAGAAAAGGAGAAAGAAATTGTTGAACAAAGTTCAAAAAGTCATAGCTTCATAAGATTACGGTTGAACCACCGATGTCACATGGACTATTTTATCAATGTCCTTGCTACCTTCAGCGTGTCAGTTGCACTGCTGTATATGCAGGGTCAAAAAGCTCTCAGAGTCCATCAAAATATCTTAATTTGTGTTCCGAAGATAAACGAAAGTGACGGTGAGTAATTAATAACAAAATTTTCATTTTAGTGTGAACTATCTCTTTAACCTACAGTGAAATAAAGTCAAACTTTTGCCTTTTCCTGACCCAAAAATGTACAACCGGAGAGCAAAACCTAATAAACTGTTGGGTATAGTTTCTTCTAAAACTTTTCAACTTCAAAACTGAGAGAAAGGGCAAAAAATGGCGCTAGCAATGTCAATCACAAGAGTGTGAATCACTTTTGAGGTTTACGGTTTTGAGGTATAAACTAATGGTCTAAAAAGGCCTTATCCCTTCAATGTAATCTAAGCTGTTTTAAAGAAACGCATAAACGTATTTGAACCCTGATTCAACAAGCGAATGTTACCTTTCAGGATTTTTCCTGAAGCACTGAGCCTCTGAAATATAAAATTATAAGGAGTTTATTAAAAATCACCAGGACTGTAATCATTTGTTCAGTCGGCAACCTATAATCATTCATTTTCCGCCAACTCTGCACTTTTGGGGAAAAGTGATGCTGTTCCCTGTAGTTTCATGTCCACCCCGTTATTATAGAATCATGGCGATATTCAGCCAACTGGAGGGAAATCAGACACTGGGGTTTTTGAGCTCTGCTTTAAATACAGCCACGTGTGGCACTATGTCCTTATGACAACCACTGTCAAACCAGGCCACACCAGTGCCTAAGGCAACCTAGAAAACTTTGACCAAGACTCTGGTTCATGTTAATGGTGTTTACCAGTACAGAACTTGCCACTATATTTTAGGTGGTTAAATTTTTTTTCCTAGATACTGTTTTTACCCTTTACTGCAAGTCTAGGATTTTTTTCATTTCCCAAAAGTATAATGACTTAGAAAAGTACCAGCACTCATCTCTTACTCAACCAGCATGATTAGAATTATAATTCATGGCAGCACAATTAGTTTTCACTAAACAGAAGTAATAGTGATGCATGGTTCAACAAATTCCACTAATCAAGACCTAAAAACACTTATTTTCCATGCAAACAATGCCAAAATCTAGTGTTCATTTAATATATTACAGCAAATATTAATCTCCCAACTTCTAACGTGAAATGAAAGATGAGCTGTCAAAGAATAAAATGGCATAAAACGACAGTGACTCTTCGAAGACTATCTAAGACAAATAACACAAGATAGTGAACTATTCTAAGCATCAGTGAGCTGAATGAACCATCAGGCAGTGGGGCTGGTTACGGGGTGAATTACATCACCGCATGGCTCAATATCGAGCAGGATATGTGGGGAGAGAACTGATGAGGCGTGCAGTCAGCGATCCGGTTCGGGTCTCTGCCACTGGAGTCGTCGCTCAGAGCCCGCAAACCTAGAGGCATGCGCTTCACCCCACATTCCTGCAACGCAATGGCTCAGCTATGCTCTCCAGGCATTTCCATCAGCGGCCTGTGGAAGGAAGCGTGTGCTGTGCTAGAGGGGTACACTGGGTTTACTATACCTGTCTGTGATAGCCTTCATGAATTCTTCCAGAAGCTCATCATAGGCCTGTCCACGTACTCTTTTATGCCTCAGACCAATGTATAGAGGGTCCTTTAGGAGTTCCTGCGATAGAGTAAAAAGAAAGAGAAAAAAGGTTTTTAGCTCTATTTTCCCAAGCATCAAGTATGACTATTCATAATATTGCTTTAACCAATGGAGAAAAGAAAAAGAGAAAGAGAAACGAAAATATAATACCATCAACACTCAAAAAGCGAATGTTTATTATGTGCACAGCTTTTCTTTAATTAGATTACATATGGTAATCTGGTTACCCTGCAGCTGTATAAACTTCTCACACAGTAATTTGTGCCTGTAAGCGAATGTTTAAAGGAAAGACAGACTGAGAACAAGAGAAAGAGAAATGCACAAAAGCATAAAATGAGACAGAAAGAGGCCAACACGCGAGGAAAAAGAACGGCACTGCATTTTCAATTTGGAAGTCTAGCAGCTGTCGCTCTTGTACCGATCAACAGACTTCACACTGAGAGTCACTAACACTATGGGAAAAACAGAAGGGAAGTGGAGAGAGAAGGCGAGCGTCATATAAAAATTCTGTGCGCCCCATCGTTGTCAGTGTGCCAGTCAAGCAGAAAAGAAAATGGATTTACAGAGCACCTGCATCACTCTCAGCAGTACTGATGTGTGGTGCATACTTTACATCATAAGGCAACAAGTCTGGAACTTTTTCCACATGTTTTGATCATGGTGAAAGAGGAAGTGCTTTCATCAGAACTCATTCCCACATGGCACACAAAATTTCAGTCGCAATCTTTTCTGACAATCTGTTCTCAGTATTAAAGTATCTTTTATCTAAAATGACTAGTGAAAAAAAAAAAATAGAAGAGAGCTATGTGGTACTGAAAAAGTTATAACTTTTATAATAATTTCTGTCTTTAAAGTCGACATGAAATGACAATTCACCCGATTTTTTTCCCATTTCATTCAGGAAAGATCTGTTGCTACTTTTTTTTACTTTGCTACTGTTTTATTTTCAGTTTTCCCCTTAAACTTCTTTTAAAATGCACTCTAAAAAGTAAAATGTTATAAATTAATACGTCAGTAAAGTAAAAATAAAGGGATAGTTTTGTTCTGGATGCTGATTGGTCAATAAAAGATGAATAATAAAATAAAATAAAATAAAATAAAATAAAATAAAAAGAAATACAATACAGCAACAGCACATCACCCATAAACAGAATATACTGTAATTGTCTGCAAGGTTATTTCAACAAATAGGTGACCATAATTTTTTTCTTAGTGTTAAAATCACGTTAATTTCTTAGTGCATTTATTTCTTATTCTTTGTGTAATTAACACATAATATCCATTTTAGGGTCATTCCACGAAATTGGTGACTTTTGCATCCCTAAGAAACAATCAAACATAGATTTAATATAACAACAAATAAATGTGCAGTTTCAAAACATAACAATACTTTGTATGCTTTTATCAATATTACATAAAAAAGTCAATTATATACTATTTTTTAAATAATTTAAATAGCATTTATGCTGGTAACGTTAAGGTTTTGACCTGTCCCTCACTCTGTTTTTTTCTTTTTCATCAGGACTTTTAATTTGCAAAATGAAGTATAGAATATAGTCTCGTTGTTAAGCACAATTCTGCAATTTTTCTATAAAAAATAAATCATTTTATTGGTGTTTCCTGATTTCATGTCAGCCTGTTACCCTCATCAATAAACCCTTGTAAAATAATTTACATTCAAGTGCCATCACTTCTAGGAGGCTACATCATCTCTCAACCAGGATTCCAACACTTAAAACATAAGCATGTTTCTCTCACGCCTCTATAATGTACTATTTTTAATGATTTATGAGGCTTGACTGAGGGACGGCATCATGTGATGTCAATCCTGTTACCATTTTTAAAATGTATATTAAACTATATATTATTGAGCTAATGTCTATATCCTTCAGTGTCATGTGAGTTCTAATTTAACTATAGTATCTACACTGTAAAAAATAAAAAAACACAATTTGTTGAGTCAGCTTAAAATAATTTGTTACCCTGCTGCCTTAAAATTTTAAGTCAACTAAAATAAGTTTAGTCAACTTGAAATGTTAAGTTGTACTAAGTAAGATATTTGTGTTTGCTAAACTTAACAGATGGGTAAGTAACCCAGCTGCCTTAAAATTTTAAGTTGATTCAACTCAAATATCTAAGTTGTCACTTAGTATAATTTAACATTTCAAGTTGAATAAACTTTTTTTGAGTTGACTGAACTTAACATTTTAAGGCAGCCAGGTTACAAATTATTTTAAGTTGTCTCAACAAATTGTTTTTTACAATGTAGTAACACTTGTGTCGGTAACAGGGTTAACAAAAATACCAAAACATGAGGTAGAAAAAATTACATAGCCTGAGATGGCACAATACAATTCTTGTCATTTTATTGTCTTTATTTCACGGATATTTAAAACAATATTGATAAAACTTATTTTATTTTTCAATGGAATTGAATGGAATGACCATTTAAAGAGACAACTCACCCCAAATTATTGAGAATGAATGGGGGAAAGTCACGTGAGAGGAGGCAATGGCGATATGATTGGATATAACTGGTTATGTTCTTGTGTTTATGTGCATTCCACAGTCACGAATCAGTCTGAATGGACAATGTAATGGTGTTAATGGGAAGTAAACAACTCACACAATGACATAACAACTTTGTTACATCAAAATAAAACTTTAAAATTGGCATGAAAACATGATCTGTGGGAGTTTTTAGTGAGCAATTAGCTTGGTAAAACTGTAATAATAAATAGTAAATGTAATAACTGTAAAACGCTTACAAACACTAACTTGACTCATACTTGGCTTTCATAAATAGAATACTGATTACATTGTTAATGTAAAAATATAAAATATCATTTTTTTCTTCTTCTGATAGTGTACATTTACATTTGATTAATATATATCAATACTCAATACAAGATAAAAATCATGAGATACTTTGCGTAGCTATGTTGGCATGCTAGCAGGAAGAGTGATTAAAATGATACTTTTCTTCCAGCACTACTTTGAATTTCTATTCGAGACTTTTACACAGCCATTGAGCTCATAAAGGTGCCCTTAAAAGGGAGGACTGTCTGGTTTGAGGCGGCAAGCAAATTCATCAGTGTGGGAGAGGAAACGGAGAGTGCAGTCTGAGATATGAGACGGTAACTGCAGGCAGATTTATTGTGTGTTCATAATGCACTTTTTAGTGCACACTGGAGTGGGAGTGGATATACTTCCAGAAGGTCTGGTTTGCTGTGACTGTCGCTATAAATGGAACTTTTATGAACCTTACAGGAACCAAAACAAACATCAAACTGCCACACCTCCTCAGAAGTGGATCATGACATGTTGCGCCAACTTAAACCATTAACTACACTATCATTCAAAACCCTGGCTTCAGAGACTTTTTTTTTATTTAAAGAAATTATTACTTTTATTTAGCAAGGATGCATTAAATTGATCAGAGGTGACAGCAAAGACTATAATTATGTCACAAGCTTTCAATTTTAAATACTACAAATGCTGTTCTTTTGAATGGTTTACTTAAAGTTTTCAAAAATAATAAGAAGTGTTTTTTGAGCAACAAATTACTATATTATAATGATTTCTGAAGGATCGTGTGACAATGAAGACTGAAGTAATGATTCTAAAAAAAAATCTGATTTTCATCACAGCATTAACTTACATTTTAAACTCTATTACAATGGAAATCAATTATTTTAAATTGCAATAATATTTCACAATATTAAGTTTTTAATATAAATAAATTTTCAACTTTTATGACTCCTTTTGAACAGTCCCATGCCTAAGCTTATCCTTAAAGTCTGACTAGTTGATGAAAATGCAGTTCTGGGACCAACAAGGATCTAGAAACAACTTCACAAACCTTCTTTCCATATTAAATTTCCTATCAGTATATCTTCTCACCATTTAATTAAAACCAGAAGCTGATTATAAAAAGCTCTGTAATAAATGTAATATCTGAAAATGCAATAAATCAGATTACAAGATAGGATAATATCTAAAATATCAGATAAACCTGGACAGAAACCTTGCTCTATGTGAAACATATCCACCTGAGGTAATTCTGACAAAATCAGGACAAAATCTTATCCTAGATCTGCCTGACTACTCAGAGGTGCTTTTGTAAAAATGAGTCACTAAGTGATGAGAGGAAGCCTTTTTCTCTCAGGTATTAATAGTGGGTTTTGGTGAACCGTGCTTTGTGTGTGTGAACTGTATGTGTATGTAGCCTTTCAGGTGAGATTAAGGCACAGGAACAGTCAGGGTCTGTTAGCCACAGCCAGAGAAGAATGAGAAAATGAGTGTCAGGGAGAAAGCGAAAAAGAGCGGGCAATAGAGAGAGGTCTCTTTGCCTTGGCCACCCACAATCAAAACAGACAGCACTTTGTTTGCGATGACATCATTTGGTTTCCTTTCACTATTTGAATGTATGCGTGTGGATGAGGTCACATAAGGTGACAGCGATAGTGAGTGTCCTTGCTGTCAATGTGATGATGAATAAGAGACGTCATCAGAGATAATATTCCCCTTTTACAGCGGACACATAAACTGATGTGGTATTAGTGATCATATTCTGTCTGAAGGTCTGTAGTGTACACAGAAGCTTAGAGATCTTCGTGTTCACTGTTTAGACAAGGCACAACACTCCAGCAACACTCACAGGAAGTGTTTACATAGACCAACAACAAAAAAGGCAGTTCACACTTAGTGTTTACATGGGTTTGATTGTCTATAAGTGTCTGTTTTTGTTTGTACAATCTAGTTCTACATTGCAGTTACTAAATCACTGAACTTGCAGTAAATAAATAAATAAATACACACACACACAGTTACACACACACACACACTATATACATATTCTACAGGTCATTCTACAGAATTGGTCCAAAGTCAGAGTTGGAAATATCTTGTTTCCAAAAAAAAAATTGTATGTATGCAAATTGCGTAATGTCCAAGAAAATTAAATTTCTAGTAATTGTGCAGTTAATTCTCATATTGTATTTTCAGAAAGTTTTGAAATATTTGACCTCTCCGCAAATGTCTCTACTGAAACACAGTAATATGTAGTTTAATTAGAATGGTTATATTTTAAGATTTTGCTTACATCTACATTGTAAATATTTTTTAGATATTTTATTAAAACGTCTTCAGAGGTAAATCAATAACAATTGCATTTTTAACAATATTTTTAACAATAATATGAGATTTGTTGTATTTTGAATCCAATTTTTCTTTGTAAAAGGTAAAAAGTTGATCATACTGATATTAAAGTTAGGGATTTATTAGTTTAAATATACATTGAATCAAAAACTATCATAACATCTTAGTTAATAATTCAGTATACTTTTTTTGACAAAACATCCCATGTTTCGGTAGTGACTGCACATATAAAATGAACGATGTATTGTCAAGTATGGCGACCCGTACTCGAAATTGGTCCTCTGGATTTAACCCATCACAGCAGTGAGAAGTGAACACACTCCTGGCTCAGTGGGCAGCCATTGCTCCAGCACCCGGGGAGCAATTGGGGGTTCGGTGCTTTGCTCAAGGGCACTTCAGTCATGGTATTGAAAGTGGAAAGAGCGCCGTTCATTCATAATCCCCACCTTCAATTCCTGCTGGTGCGGGAATCGCACCAGCGACCTTTGGATTACAAGCCCGACTCTGGTTATGCTCGCTTGAGGTAGTTTTTGACTTGTGCGAAAAAGGGTTATTGCGACTAATAGGAGATGGAAACGCATTTGCTGAAATTCCTCCATACGTATCAAAAAAGTCATGTGACTTTGCACTATGGGATAGCAAATCTCATCTAACCAGTGGACCGATCTCGTTCCACAGCATCTGAAATGTCTGTCGTCAAAATATTTCTGTATAATTGCCTCGCAGAACTGTCTTACACGACTGCGTTCCCAAACAGCAGGCATCCACCTCTGAAAACAATGACTGTTGCTTTTGTCTGCTCGCCCTGAGGTGCAAGTAATTTATTATATAAGAAAATTACTATATTCAGTGGCTTCTCCTACTTTTCTCCTACCCGTTTATCAGGAAGTGATGATTTTGTTTT
>JAHKKF010523796.1:0-14893 GCA_019740295.1 Labeo calbasu | reverse complement strand
ACTCCACCAAATGTTTTGGTAGTGACAATTTTAGGTACTTTTGAACCTAGCTCATAGATGCTAATCAGCACATGGTTAGCTAGCACAGTTCTGAACAGTGGTACTGGTACACACAAAAAAACTAAATGGAATAACTTCCAAAAAAGTTAATTGCAGGAAAAAAGTGTTCGGTAGTGACTTTCTTTAAAGTTACACACTTTAGATATTTCACACTTTTGAACACATTTTACATCAAAACGATGGGGCTTATACACATACCATGTAGCTATGAGAGAGAGACACACACAAATGTAGGGGTGTAGTTAAAATCAGTCTCAGCCAATGGATTTGAAACATACAGTTTTGGTAGTGATATAAAAATGCAGGACACATTTCTTTTACATAAATTTTCATAATTTACAAAGAAAATATAATATAAATATATTTTAAAGTCCCCCTGTAGTGCAAATTAAGATTTTTTGTGTCACTAACTTCAGTAACCAATCACGTCAAAGGATACATTCCTATCACTAGCATGCAAAATATACCAATAGGATTATCAGCACAAAACCAAATATTTAATATATAGATAGCATATAGAGCATTAAATAGAGCACAACCGCTAGGCGCTAACCGCTAACTTGAAAAATAACCCGCGGCAACAGTGTAAAAGTAGACGCACCTCTCCCGCATTGCTGTCTGCACTTCACTCGCATATGCTCGCGGGCGCGAACTGGAATCACAAACTAGGCTGCATTTGAGCCTTCAAGGCATTTTGAGGGCACAACATCGTCAAGTAAGTAATTTTAGCAAATGTTACAGTACCCACTATAGTTGTCCGCTAGCAAAAACATAGTTTTATCAGTCATTATCCGTGTTTCGCCATTACATCGCGTTTACTACAGTTCAGTTAGAGGATCAGAAGGCTCTGGCTGGTGTGACTGCGTGGGGGCGGGGCTAATTTGCATATTCATAGATCCGCGTATAGTAAATGAGGCGAGGGGGGTACAGTTATATTCAAGCTGTTTTAAGGCATGAGAACATTATTTTCAGAAGAAAAAAACATTTAAATATGTTATTTTGAAGATCAAAGATCAGTTTTATGGAATAACTTAAAACTGACTACAGTATTTTCATAAGATGAAATTTAGGGGTTAGGGATCGGGATAGGCACCTCCCAATTGAAAGTACTCAATAAATCATGATTTTATACATATTAAGCTTACTAATATTTTAAATATTGTGGGTTTCAATAGATAATAGAAGGATTTTAGTAAACATCTAAGATTTGAACACTTAAATGCTTTTTAAAATGTGTTTTTTGGCTGTGGGACTGCAGTTTGCATCGAATTGTGTCTTGTTTGTAAACAAATCCACGGTAAAATGAAGTAAACAAAGGACCAAGTTCTCACTGACGTGGTCTGGAACTTCAAAATAACTTAAAAACTTAAAAATAAAGCTCATTCACTCTTTCCAGTGTTCGTCTCTTTCATAAACACTACATGGGCGAATTAGTGGGCGGGGCCAAACAGGCAGTGATGTAGAAGCAGGCGTTGATGTTCTGTGGAGGTGGTTTTTAGCCACACTATTACGTCATAAAGTAGCACATTCCACAAACAGTTGTTTTGGCGAACTGCCTTCAATATAAGCTGTTTTTAGACTTAAGACAAAGCTTTGAGTTCTGAAACTTACAGGATGTTTTTAATGTACAATGACCACTATGTCAAAAGATCAAGGGAATTTGTCATTTTTAATACTTGAAAATGTACAAATAAAGTGAGGAATTGAGACTCAAACAGTATCTGACAGTAAACCAAGTTTGCTGACACAAACAATCAGCACACTTAAGCTCTTCACAAAAAGCCAGTATAAAGCCCTTCCATGTTATTTGCACATCTTGAACTTTCTCTAGCAGCCAGGCTACAAACATCATTCTTTACGGATTTGAGTTTAACCAGAGTGTACAGAGCCTGGATCAAACAACCACAAATGATGTATGCTGATCATGGATCAGATTCCTCACTGTCTTTATTGATGTTAGTGACTGTGTTTGGAGAGTCAAACTGATCTAGGTGCAGTCGTCCAGCTCCCTCTGAGGGGCCGAAAGAGAGGAGACAGCCTCACCCCAGTCAGTAGGCATCTTGCTCCTTTAGAAATAACTTAATCCTTTAATAACACTCATTTAATCATCAGACTGCACAGTCCTATAAAACGCACATACACACACACAGCAGTGAAATCATCAATCATTAGATCTGTCATCTCTTCAGAATATCCTGAAAACAAGGGCTTAATGACCTCAGACTTTATCCGAAGTCGGCCAAATGGTGCAGCAGAAGCAGTCTTTCAATTTTAGACTTGCAGAGGGACGGAAGACTAAACAGCGAGCCATGTGCGCGGGTATGAAATACCGTATATGCGTTTCTGTCTGTCACGTTGGGATCATTGTAATAACAAAAACAGACTCTTTATCGCGAACACATGCATGCAACATTAACCCAGACAGCGCGAAATAAACAAATAAATAAAGCTGAACCGAAACAAATTATAAATAAATGAAACAAAATCGAAAAAATAAAACTTTTTTCTCTCTCTTCCTCCAGCTAAACACACTTGGATGCAGACACAGACAGGGGGCCAAAATTGAGAGCGTCAACTCATTAAAATGTTTTGATGCCCGAGGGTATGTTGAATAGCTGACTGGCCACTCCGAATTTAGCGCTGCAGCAGTAGACACATGTGGAGCTGGACACTGAAGCAGAAATGAATGGGAAAACTGACTCAGAGCAGTTACACAACAGTGTTAATATGCTTGTACCCTCTTACTCATTTATGAGCTTTTGTACAAAAGAAGCTGTCTGATGAGTGGAGGAACTTCAAATTTTAGTGCAAAAGCAAGAATTGCTGACGTAAAATGATCTCATTAAGACGTAGTGTGGTAATGCATACCTTGAATTCAAATATGCTTTAGACAAAAGTATATAGCAAATGTATAAATAATACAATGCAAGAAGATTTATCTTTTTGAATTACCGCAGAAGGTATTACTTCAGTCTTCAGGTCCTTCAAGTCCCACAAATTCTTTGGTTTTTCAGCATTTTTATGTATTTGAACCTTTCTTACTGATGCCTCAGAAGGAAACACGATGCATTAAGAGCCAGGGGGTGAAAACTTTTTGAATTTGAAAATCAGGGACAATTTAACTTATTTTGTCTTCCTGGAAACGTAGTAATGTAGTATCTTCTGTAACTTCTGAAGGGCAGTACTAAATGAAAAAAAGAAGATATTTAGGCAGAATAAGAAAAATGTAACTGTATCTTCATTCTTTTCAAAAGTTCACACCCCTGGCTCTTAATGCATCGTGTTTCCTTCTGAAGCATCAGTCACCATTTGAACCTTCTGTAATAGTTGCATATGAGTCCCTCAGGTGTCGTCAGTGTGAAAAGATGGATCTCAAAATCATACAGTCATTGTTGGAAAGGGTTCAAAAACACAGAAATGCTGAAAAACTAAGAATTTGTGGGACCTAGAGGATTTTTCTGAAGAACAGCAGGCAACTGTTCAGCAAGTGTTCAGGACAAACAAGAGACTCATGAACAACTATGTAAACTTTTGAATGGGGCCATTTTTATAAATTCAGCTATTATTTTCTCTTGTGGACTATATGCACATGTCTTTTGTGTGAAATGTCTTATTCAGGTCAGTACTAAATAAAAAATAACATGCATTTTGTATGATCCCTTTATTTTGTTAAAATAATTAACATTTTGCAGATTCTGCAAGGTGTATGTAAACTTTTGACCTCAACTGTAAATGCAGCTTTGGTGATTAAAAAAAAAAAAATGTTAACATTAAAAAACATTTTTTTCTAAAAAGTGCATGTCTACGTACTACTGGCACTACCTGTTGCCATTTTTACTGCAACAGAACTCAGAAAATAAAATATTGATACAATGTCACATTGTGTGGCTTTTAATTGTAATTTGCAGTCGAAGGGCAACAAGAAAAGTGATCTTTACCGCTTTCCTAGCGATAAGAAGAGGAGCAAAAGAATGGGAAGATGCCTGTGGACGAATAAAACTTCCTGAAAACCTCTGTCTTTGTTCTCTCCACTTCAGCCCTGATGCCTTTGATGCTTTTAGTAGACCATGGCTACTGAAAGAACTTACAAATGGCAGAGACAAGAAACGATAGATGCAATCCTGACAGGATATAAACAAGCCACAGCCACAGAAGGAGTTTCTCAGCACGGATTTTACTCAATATCCAGGGGCATTTAGACTCCTTGTGGGGACAATCGATGGTACAGCATTTGGTTTAAGCCTATGCTTATATCCATCACCACCTGAAAGCTCTTTCAGTAGCTGTGGCCATCATATAAGCATTTTATTCTCCAAGTTGTGTATTTAGAGTTATGTTGCATTAAAAATAGGAACAGGTAGGCCCAGTAGCTCATCAAGTGCAACCATTTTACGTCATCAAAATAATGGCGCCCCCCACATCCAAAGTATGTATAAAACAATGTGGATTTTTAAAATAACATAAGTCTTTCATGGGTTTTCTACTACATGTTTCAGTAAGAGATCACTTATGTTATATTAAGCCATACGAGTCTTAATACCCGGGGTTCCGTAAGAAATAGAGTATGAACTATATACATTTATTTATATATAGCTACATAGCTATAACTTAACCAGAATGGCAAGTGTTTCTAAAACACAACGTTTGAAAATCACACACTGTTTCTCAGTCTTTTCCTCTCTTTCTTTCTCCCTCTCGCCCTTCATCAAGATTTGGCATCTGTGATGGCATGGCTAAGCCACTGCTCTGGCACAGAAGGAAGTGCCAGGTGTCCACTGGCACAAAGCCTTGGTAGATGAGGCAGTGGTTTTCTATTTCTGCTGTGCCACACCCTTGGCCCTGTTAGGAATGACATCGACTTCATATTCACTAAATTTACCTCTGAACTCACAGGGTTATTCATAGCCTACAGCTGCAGCAGTCACCTCTGTCCTTCTGCTATGACACTGCAATGCCGTGACCGGTGAAAACAAACAAGTTGGCGGATTAGAATCATGAGAGAGGATGCGGCTGCTAAGAATAGTTAAGTCCCTCTTTGATTATGTCAGAGTAAGTGAGATGGCAAGTGCGTGTCAGCAGTCACGGTCTGGTTGGCCGTGGTGCCACAGGTCTGCCTACCTCATTGTCTGTCCCTACATCCAGCATAACAGGAAGGCACTGCTGAGGCGGCATTCCTCCACAGGCGGTGTAGAGGGCCAGTTTACCCACAGGGATGCCCATGCCATAGCAGCCCAGATCCCCCAGGCCCAGAATCCTCTCTCCATCTGTCACCACCACGGCCTAGAAATAAGTACAACCAAAAATACTGAAGTTATTAAAGGGGACATTGGACGCAAAACTCACTTTTACATAGTGCTTGCATATAAATGTTCATTCACTCCTTTTTTTATTCCCAAAAAAACCTAAACAGTCTCAAATCACTTCCTTCTTTGTATTTATATGCTTTCATCCTGGATTAAAATGGATCTGTGATTGGCTAGGTTGGCTTGTAAGTCCGCGCTCCAGCAACAACAGATTTTCTGCATTTATAATCACATTTTCACATATTCACAACAAACCAGTGAATTTAAAATAACAGCATGAGCTGTGTAATTCAATCCCATTACCGGACGCAATTGATCCCAAAACAAGAACAACATGTTTTTTCCGTTAACATTGTGATGCTGATGCAGAAGGTGTTTAACATTTTTACTGCCTTATTTCATGCCACCCCGTACATTATTACCTTAATAACTTTTAAACGCTTAACAAGCAGATTAATATGACTTCATGGCATCGTTCTCACAGTGCAAGTCATATAAATTTGGAATCAATGTCTTTGGAATTGGTGAAACTCTGGAGAGTTTTAATTTGTGTCTGACAGTTATAGTTCTGGTACATTGTGTAATAGAACAGGGTGGTGTAGATGGGAATGGGCAAAACTCACACGAATGTCCTTCTCTGGCCAGCTCTGAAGTAGTGTGGAGATGTGAGAGCGGTCGTGAATTGTAATAAATAGGCCCCTAGAAAAGAGAAAAAAAAAACAGAGTGTCAAAACCTTGACAACTAAATTGATTCTGCTTCGTGTCGTTTTAATGATTGATTTTGGAAACTTATAGTTTCTCCTGTCATGTGACTCATAACATAGCCTGGCCCGTCCAAAGAAAACAGCCCAGACTAAAAATAAATATTAATAATAATAAAATAATAAAAAATAAATAAATAACCCAGATGACAGTATGCAATAATCAAGACAGCAGGTAATTAGTCTTCTGAACAGATTTTTATGAAACAATTTTTTTAATTAGTATTATTTATTTATTTATTACTATTTAAATTAGTATTTTTTTATTTATTATTTAGTAAATTAGTATTATTAGTCCTGCGGTGAATAAGAATGAATCAATTCCAATTAACCTCCCAGTAGAAGGTTCTATCATTCCCACATGTGCTAATAAAAATGAGTCTTTTTTATACCCACCTATAACCATCTTCACATAAACAAATCAACAGCTTCAACTCTGGGCTACTGGAGTTTCTTAAAAAAGCTTCTCAAATGCAGCTGACATGACCAATTGTGACTGAATTTCGGGAAGATGGACACTGATTATTGCATATTGTGACTTGTTACACTTTGCACTAAAAATACAAAAAAAAAGAAGAAATCTGTTTCAACCAAAAGTTTTTGATGGCTGAGCATGGCTCTAGGGGTGGGCGATATGACCAAAATCTTATATCACAATACGAGGATTCAAAATGTCAACAACCTGCAAGTTTGAACATTGTCGTCACATATACAGCTTCATATCCATGAGTTTTCTAATTCATTAGGTTTGCTTAGTAGCTCACACGATACTGCACTTGAGTGATGAAGGCCTCCGGTCTAAACCCCGTGAAACTACGGTATGACAAAACAGCTCAAATCCACATAAGGAAGTCAAAATAGCACAGCTGCATCAACAAATTTTGTATCACTTTTGCATTTCTTAACACTATCAGGTTGGTTTAGGGTTGGGTTTGGTGTAGGGTATATTTCCAACACAATAGAGCATTAACCTTTGGCGACACTCCCCGGATATTTAAATTCTGAACAGCTGCAACACGTACCTCAAGCAGCGTAATAAAAATGCAGCAATACGTGCCTGTACCAATGTAATAAAAACGTGCCACGATCACATATTGAAGTGTGTTTTAGCGCCACTCTCTGGACATTTCACTTTGAAACTGCTGTGAAACGTGCTGTAAGGTACGCAATTACGGTGTTGCAGAAATGTATTTAGAGGCATGTATTTTTATGAACCTGGGTTGGTTATTCATGTTGACCAGTATATCGCCCACCCCTAAGCATGGCAACACTGGCCTACCAATCACACACAACCCTTGGCTTAAACAAGCCTTGATAAGTTTGAAAAGTCATGCTTGTTGAAGACAGCAGGGGCTCAGAACACCTTTGATCATGTTAAGTAGAGGTTATATCGATCCATGCCTAAAAAACTGATGAACAGATGCTCACTTTTGCGCACACTGATCCATACATACGTACGTAAGACTTGCTCAGATGTGGCACATTTGAACAGTTCAGTTTTATGTGTCACCTATTAACAGTATTTGATCTTGGAGAGTGGTATTTATAAGTTGGTAATGATTGTAGAAGATGTGGAACAGTTATCAGTCATGGAATGAATAAATATGATGAACCACCTTGACTTAACCTGCTCAGTTTTGTTTTACATAGACTTGTGGTTGCAAGTAGATACAAACAATTGTACTTAACCTTGACATTTCACATTTTCCTGTTCTTGGACTTGCAAAGACTCTGTCGCTCAGACTCTCTCTCTCTTAACTGCTCTTTTTCGCTCTTAATTTTTCTTTTTCTGGTCTCATGAGATCCACTGACCGTAACTGGATGAGCAGGACTCCTGGGACTCCTCTTTCATCCTGATCTCAAAGGTATCTCCAGGACATACACCTACTGTAGATCTTTCTTCCTTCCACCCACGGCTTCGTGGAAAACTCCCAATCTCTCAGTCAGCCCGAGTTCACAGAATCCATAAAAAGCAGATCATTCTTACATCTGGAAGAATCTTGAAATTAGACTTCACCAGGTGGAATTGATCCAAGTACAAGAATTTCGATGAAAGATACGAATCTTTGGACAGGAAGAGCTCAGGCAATGACAGGAAATCTAAAGATCTGTATATAATAAATCATATGACTCCAGGAATAAAGTTTAGACATCCTTTTAGGCATCAAGAAGATGTTGCTAAATTCCAGTGCAGCGGAAAAGGCGAATAAGAGCTCTTCCTCAGCAGCTGACCCACGGTCAAACGAAAAGCACACGCCTGGGAGCAGGGATCATGCTCGAAACACAAACATAATTGAGGATGCATGCTCCTCTGACCCAGAATTCTTTAAAAGCCATTCATCACACAGCAACATGATGAAATATCCTTTAAAACTTCAGTAAACAAACTTAAAAGTATAATAAATGAAATGGATAAGACAGATTTTATCATTAATAGGTGTTCCAGTAAGCCTCGCTTGGATGTGTCCATTGGAGGCCTCACAACTGTCAGCCATCTTCCTCACATTCAAAAGTTAAAGGAGAGTAAAAAGAATTTTAAAGCAACAAAATGAGAAAATAAATGTGTCATTTAAAGCTGCCAGACACAAACTTGGCACATACTTTACTACTATTCAAACTTTAACAGTTGGTAAGACATTTTAATGTTTTTGAAAAGTTTCTTATGCTCACCAAGGCTGCATTTTAATAGATAATGTAACACAGTGAAATATGATTGTGATTAAACATAACTATTTTCAATTTTCATATATTTTAAAATGTAATTTACTTGTGTAATGTCAAAGTTAAATTTTCAGAAGCCATTACTCCAGTCGTCAGTGTCACATGATCCTTCAGAAATCATTCTAATATACTGATTTGTTGCTCAAGAAACATTTTTTATAATTATCAATGTTAAAAACTGTCATGCTGCTTAACATTTATGTGGAAACCACAACTCCAAAATTGTAGTGTTTGTTATCCTTTAGAAAGTAGACCTGGTGTTACATGAGAAATCAGTCCCATTATCAGTAACATCCTGTCTACTTTTGTTTACTTTCTGTTCTGTATACAGTACAACCCATTTAAAATTCAAGTAAAAGCTTGTTTTTCAAAATCCTAACCACATACTGCAAAGTTTTTGGATTGACGGCTGTACTTAATGCAGGTTCAATCCGAAACTGCGATAAAAATCAATAAGCATAGAAATTGACTGACAAACTTGCTTACCCCCATGTCATCCAAGATGTTAATGCTTGTCTTTCTTCAGCTGAAAAGAAATTAAGGTTTTTGAGGAAAACATTCCAGGATTTTTCTCCATATAGTGGACTTCAATGGAAAGTACCGACCCAGTGTTTACAAAGTGAACGTGCAAAAAAAGTCACATGTGCTTCACAAAAAAGGTAAAACAACGTCGGATGATTTTGAAGTTGGAGAAATAATGAGCTAAAGTTTTTCACACTACCCAACCTCTTTGAACCGAAGTACACAGATGAAGAAATAATCGCAGTAAAAGTATATAAAATGTAATTTTTTTTTTTTTTGAAAATTACAGATCCGTTTTACTAGATAAAACCATTATTTCTTGGCTGGGATCGTGTAGAGCTCTTTAAAGTTGCATTGAAACTGCAAATTGGACCTTCAACCCAAGGGCTTCCATTGAAGTCCACTATAAGGAGAAAAATCCTGAAATGTTTTGCTCAAAACGAATTTCTTTTCGACTAAAAAAAAGAAAGACATGAACATCGCGGATGACATCGGGGTGAGTAAAGTATCAGGAAATTTTAATTCTGGAAGTGAACTTTTACTTTAAGTCTTGGAGATTTATAATGCAAGCTAATATACCTGCCACAATGTAATGAGTAATGTGATTCATTGTTCATTTTATTACTGACTTCTAACTCATATTTAACTCATATTTATATTTAACATGCTGATTTATTGTATTTACTTATTACTATTATAATTTATAATTAACTTATTTAATTACATTTTTTTTTAAACCGTTAAAAGGTTTTTGTTATGGTACTGAAATTCGTACAGAGAATTTTACTAATATTGTTAAGCACTAATTAAATTTGGTATCATGACGACACTATTCTGGCATCATATAAAAAATGTAAATTTCAGACAACCAGCTAATTAAATGAGAAATTTGTTTTTGATCAGATTCACAATACAGACTCCCCCATTTAACATTAATATTCCACTCGTTTAGTTCTCTGTAAGTGCCAGTTCTATTCTGCAGCAATTAACTTGCTCTTCTAAAAAAAAATACAGCAGGGAGAAAGACAAATGCTCTGATACAAGATCTGAAATTCATTAACCAGTGGAGGGAGAGAATGAAGGGTCGTGATACATTAAAGCAAAGCCGACCTTTGGAAAAGGCACAAAGAAGCCAAACGCAATCAGCTCTGAAAGATAATTTTCACTGTATTGCAATCATTTGGCAATATCTGCAGCATTGACATATGGCTTTGTGCTTTCTGAAGAAAAAGTACAGTTCGGAAAGGGATGGTAACCGTTTGGAAAGAGGTTCTTTAGAGCCATATATACTCTTTTATCACAAGTACAAATCATCATTTTTATTTTCCTGACATGCAGATAGTTCAGTGTTTTTTTGTTTTTTTTTACATTAGGTACAAAACCACCTGTATGAATTTGTGGATTATACCACTGAAATTGTATGTAACTGTTCAACGACAGTATGTCTATGTGCTTATTATGCAAATCTGTTTGCCTGCAGCACCCTCACCAATACTGAATCTTGCTACCTTGTCAAGCTAGATTTCCAAAATTATTCCTCTGACAGTCTAACTCTGAGGAGAAATCACACACCATGAAATAAGAAACGTTCAAATATGGTTTAACTGCTTTGATGTCAATCCTATTGCTAAGTTTACTTAAATTATAAATTGTTCACGCATTGGAGTAATTAGTACATCATATAACTTTATGCAAGAAACTTCCAGGCATACTGTGACATTTCTCCAGCACTGGGATAAGTCTAATAAAATTCATTTATTCACACATTAATTATAATTCAAGCGTGTAGTGCTGAGCACGTCCTGATTTTGCTGAGTTAGATGTGTTTCTGGGTCAACATATTTTGTTGACCCTGAAACAACTTTTTACTCCAAAATTTTAATCTTGACCACATCCCTACACCTAAACCTAAACTTACCCATGAGTAATCCCTAAAATCAGAGGAAATGATAGATGACACTGATGTACAACCACCAAACACTGATTGTAAGCCTAAACTTCACAAAAACTATAAACTGTTTTTCCAAATCTGATTGGTTAATCACAATGTTTTTCCAGGGTCAACAAAGATGTTGATCCAGGAACATGTCGTACTTGGTAAAATCAGGTTCTGCGTTGTGCTGAAATACTATTGTAATTGTTAGACTATCCAAGGATCAGCAATCTCCATGTAAGACTGATCGGGCAGACCAACCCGTAAGTCTTAGAGACTTCTACGTCTATGTCTGCATCTATGTCACCAAGGCTTGCCCCAGTCAACCTGAGGGGGGCATTACAGCGATCAAAAGTACAAAATCGCTCATAACTCCTAAACTGTTTGCTGTAGACTCAAGTGCCTTATGCCGTTTGAATCCTTGGCTCACGCCAGACAAACGAAAGCCTCAGATTTGTCCGTCAAAATTTTCGGGTATTTTGCATTTTTTTAAAACCTATTTTTGCGAACAAGTCATAGGTTTTTCACCCAATCAGAAACAAACCAATGCAGGAAGATTCTCTGGAGAGTGAATATCAATAATTATCAAAAAAAACGTTCGAAAGGGGCATCTTTGCCAAACACACAACAAGTATGTAAGAGCTAAATCTGAGGTCACATAAAAAAGGTCACGAAGCTTGGCCACCTGGTGGCACTATAAGAAGGAAAAAAACATAAAAATGGTCATAACTACTCAACCGTTTGTCCTTTCGACGTGAAAACCAGTAAGCATGCTCTTTGTCCAAAGTGCCACAAGAGTCTATAAGGACATCTGCATATCTCAAAAAACATGGCTGCTATAGGCCGATGAATTTTGAGCACCTATTAAACAAGGTTAACAGAGGTTGACTGCAACAAAACTCAGTGCGCCTGTTTGACTCATAGCCCTGAAGGTCTGTGAGAAATGTAAAAGAAATTGGCCACTGGGAGCAATATCACATTTTTTAAGCACATAAACGATTGTATGTTGCATGGTTTTACACACATGTACACAATATTCATATCATACAATAGACCTCCTCGTTCAGAACAACTTTGCCTCTAGAACCACTGCTGTCAATCAAACCTGACTGAGAAGATGTGTAAAACCTACTTTTGCGAAATAGCGTAAAAGTTTTTCACTCAATCTGGAAGAAATACTGCAGTACAATTCACTGGACTCTCTAGGTCAATAATTACCACAAAATGTTTTAATTTACCCTTTGGGGCGCTATAACGGGGTCATTTAGCAAAGGGGCCTGTCCAAATATACCCAAAAAGCCTATAGAACCTAAATGAAAACTCCACAAAACCTGGTGAGCACATGCGACAGGTGATTCTAAACAAGCATGCAAAGTTTTAGGGAGATCAGACCACAGATGCCACCATAACAGTCGTAAATATATATTTCTATGGTAAATTACCTGTATTTGCCAAAGATGCTTTTTTTAAATCAATGATTTAGGTGGTTACAGGCTTGCTAAATAATATGTAATGTCTTTTTTATATGTGCCTAAATGCCTTAAAGTGCTTGAACACCGGTAATTGCTGCTTGAAGCTATTTTTTATCTATCTATTTATCTATCTGTCTCTATAGAGACATGTGATCATAAAGGACAGCGATATGGGACATGAGTTTAAATTATGTGGCTGGATATGACCAATTTGTGGCCCCAAAAATCACTGACAATACAATACTTTCAGCATGTGGTTACTGGTATCTTGACACAGACTGCTTCCTAATCCTGATCCATGAGATAATTATAGGACAGAAAGTTCATTTGAGTGGAAAGAGGAGAGGAGAGGAGAGGAGAGGAGAGGAGAGGAGAGGAGAGGAGAGGAGAGGAGAGGAGAGGAGAAAGGAGACAAAGAACATGCAGGTATATTGTGCAAGTACTAAAGATCCCTCAAACATGATCTCAGCCGATTATTAAGTTTAGGAGTGGGCACACGGTCTTAAAAATGAAAGGCAGATTTAGGTTTCACCTTTATGAACCGCCTGTGATATTTACCTAGCTGGCAAATGGAAATGTGCCCAGAGCGAGCAGTGTAAAATTAAAGTTCTGTAAACATTGACTTGCTTCAAACGTCACTGTGGGGACACAATCCACTAACAATAAAACAGAGAGCCTAAAATCTGTGAGAGCGCTGTGTGGGAGTGTGCAAGGGCGTGCGTTTGCTCTGAGGGCTGGAAAAGTGCTTGGCTGGAACGAGATGGAGGGACGCGGATGAAAAACGAAGAATCAGCTGGACAAACACACCATCCGTTCTTTCCAACTCCCTCTCCCCTCTGGTCTGTGCGGGCCACTAGCAGCAACAATAGACTCCTCTCCACCCAACTGCCGACGGCAGCCAAACTTTCCTCTTTTCCAGTAAGAGGAGCGCTTTGCATGAGACGTTCATCTTTCTGAACCCGCCACCCTTTCTTTAAAGCCTGTGCAAAGTGCAAAGCCATTTCAGCTCCTGAAATCAGAGAATTATAATCCCAGACCACCATCGTCAGACCCCGAGTGGCAGTCTGAGGTCTGCGTTGCTCTCATTATGAGCGGTCCAGACATGTCTGAGGGCTTTTTAGATTAAAAATGGAAAGGAATAAACACAAGGACTGAAGTGCATGTAGATGGTACTGGCCTTCTTCCTTCAATGAAATGTGGTGCAAATCAGCTGCTTGTGAATGTCTGTGGGTCAGAGGGGGCTGTTCGTCTATATTTGTGGGAGTCACAGACAGTTCCCCGACCCGGCATCCAGACAGCCAGAAGAGTCAAATTACCCTAGCTTACATAACAGTGAAGCACACACACACACACACACACACAATGCTAATGGAATAAGCTCTCTGCAGTCAGAGTAAAAAGGACAGATAAATTACAGCCATGCTCTATTTTTCCATCAATTACTTTGCAGGAATTGTTGCGTTTTGGCATAACGTTGGCTATTAAACAGCTGACATGCCTAAAAAGCTACATCAAATAACGTAACAGGCTCATTGTGCCACAAGATGACTTCTACTCTACAGCAAAGGCCAAAACTGCACTAACATCCCATATGAAAATGGTATTAGTTGTGTCTGACCACACAGAGACTCTTTTAAGGAAAGTTAATTCAGACAGCCTTGGAAATGAAATAAAAAGCAAAGTTATAACGTTATTAAATATTGCCTGTGTGACTATGATTTATAGATTGTGCAGATTTGGTATATTTTTATAGATGAATGTGGACTGTGTTTTCTACAAGCATGTAAAATATAACAGTGTCTTGTGGGACAACAGTACACAAATCACTGATAATGCGATCCACATGTCTCATCGGACCCCATTTTGACAGAAGATTAATGCAAGGTTCATGTCAAGTAGTACAATAAGCATGATTTTGATAATTTAGTGAAAACAAAAATAATCGTATTCCAAACAGTTTAAGATTACACTAAGAGAACATTTTAAGATTACACAGTAAGATTTTTAATATTTTTTAAAGATGTCTCTTCTGCTCACCAAGCCTGCATTTTTTTGATCCAAAGTACAGCAAAAACAGTAGAATTTTGAAATATTTTTACTATTTAAAATACCTGTTTTTTT